>CAJQZJ010031764.1:816592-833942 GCA_907164525.1 Lophiomys imhausi
GAGTCCAGGACAGCCAGAGATATTCAGAGAAACCCTGTCTCGAAAAAACCAAAAAAAAAAAACAAAAAAAAAACAGGATTTGTTATGTGGCCTAAGCTGGTCTTGAACTCATGGCAATCCTCTTGTCTCATCCTCCTGAGTATTAGGGCTATAGTCTTGTGACATTCAACCTGCTTGGAAGGAGGTTCTTGCCTGATCCTGTTCCTTGTAGTCCTAATAGCCAGGAGAGATGTCAGCTGTGGACCTCCTCAGTACCCAGTGGGCACCTGATCACTGTGGTGGCATACTATACAGACTTGTGTTTCAGAAAGTGTTAACTGTTCAATGGTCATATGAAGAAGCAACACGCCTGAGTTCCAGGGGCTGCATCCTAAGTCAGCTTTGATGGCAACTTCTCTTGGCCTCCTGTTTCAACATTCCAAACAGCTGGGCTTCCAAGCTTCTGCCATCACACACAGCTCAGCTTTTGTTTTACTTTTGTTCTTCAAGACAGGGTCTCTCTGTGTGACAGCTTTGGCTGTCTTGGAACTCACTTTGTAGACCAGGCTGATCTCGAACTCACAGAAGTCTGTCTGCCTCCCGAGTGCTGGGATTAAAGGTGAGCACCACCACTGCTGCTCAGTTTAGCTTATTATGTTTTTAAAGACAAGATTCCCTTGGCTGACCTGGAACTCTCTGTAGACAAGGTTGGCCTCAAACTCACAGAGATCCACCTGCTTCTGACTCATGAATGCTGGTATCAAAACAGCTTTGTCATAACCTCATGCCAAGTTCATTCCTTTTTGTTTTTAAGGATTTATTATTTTATGTGAAGGGTGTTTCACCACCTGCTATGTATGTCTATGATCATGTGTGTCTGATGTCTGTGGAGGTCAGACAAGCATAGAGTCCCCTGAAACTGGAGTTCCAGACAGTGTAAGTGTTGGTGTTGGGAACTGGAACCCAGGTCCTCTGCAAGAGCAACAAGTGCTCTTAAGTGCTGAGCTGTCTTTCAATCCTCCAAGATTCATTCATTCTTTGTTTTGTTTTAAGACAGGGTCTCACTATGTAGCCCTGGCTGTTCTGGAATTCACTATGTAGACTCAGGCTGGCCTTGAACTCAAGACATTTATCTGCCTCCACCTCCACAGTGGTGGGCTAAAGGGTATGTCACCATACTCTGTCAAGATTCATTCTTGTACCAGTTCTTCATACCTTTTTTTTTTTTGGTTTTTCGAGACAGGGTTTCTCTGAATATCTCTGGCTGTCCTGGACTCGCTTTGTAGACCAGGCTGGCCTCGAACTCACAAAGATCCGCCTGCCTCTGCCTCCCAAGTGCTGGGATTAAAGGCGTGCGCCACCACCGCCCGGCTCTTCATACCTTTTATGGGTAATATTCTCCACCATATTTAACATACCTCATTTTGTTATCTTTTTTTTTTTTTTTTTTTTTGGTTTTTCGAGACAGAGTTTCTCTGAATATCTCTGGCTGTCCTGGACTCGCTTTGTAGACCAGATTGGCCTCGAACTCACAAAGATCCGCCTGCCTCTGCCTCCCAAGTGCTGGGATTAAAGGCGTGCGCCACCACCGCCCGGCTTGTTATCTTTTTTAATGATTTATGTGTGTCAGTGTTTTGCCTGCATGTATGTAAATGTACAAGTGTGCCTGGTGCTAGAGAGGCTAGAAGTAAGCACCAGACTCCCTGCCTAGAAGTGGAGTCATGGATGGCTGTGAGCCAACTTATTGTTGCTGGGAACTGAACCCAGGTCCTCTACTAGAGCAGCAAGTCCTGAACCACTGAGCTAACTCTCCATCCAGTCCCTCATTTTATCTATTATTTATTTTCTCTCTCTTATAGGTATATGCATTTTTTGTGTGCATTGGTGTTTTGCCTGCAGATTTGTCTATGTGAGGGTGTCAGATCTCTTGCAACTAGAGTTAGACAGTTGTGACCAAGTGGGTGGTGGGAATTGAACCAGGTCCTCTGAAAGAATGGCCAGTGCTCTTAACCACTGAGCCATCTTTCCAACCCCCTCGCCCCCTTCCCCGTTTTATCAATTATCGGACTGTATGTTCAGGAAGTTTGCGGTAAAAACTCTCCCAAGGTACAGTACGTGGCTGGAGCACACGTGCCTATGGTATGTGGAGGTGAGAGGCCAACTAGACAGGGTCTCTTCTGCCGCTTGCTGCTTACTCCAGGCCAGCTAGCCCACGAACCGCTGGACAAATTCTCTTGTCTTTACTTCCTTTCTTACTGTAAGAGCAGGGTGGGGTGGGGTGGGGTGGGGAGAGGGATTACAGATGGCCAGCCGGAGGGAGATCGAACTCATTGTCAGGCTTACATGGCAAGTGCGTTGGCCCCAATCTATGTTTAGTATTTGAATTTCTTGCAAGTCACATGACTTTTGAATGCACTCATGAAAAACGCAGTCCATGGGCCTCCAACCTTAGAGCAAGACTACAGAGTGTGCACATACGGCGGGTTTCTCACCCTGGAGCCCGCCGGGCCAACGCTGCGCAGTAGCTGGGACACGCCTCCAGGATCCCCCTTGGGAAGGGACATCCCCCACAAGAGTCAGCTCAGAGGCGGACTTCAGCAGTCACCCGGTGCCGAAGTTCTCAGCAGCGGCCCCGCCCACTCAGCAGCCAGGAGGAAGTTCCGCCTCTTGGAACAGCCCACAAGGGAGAGCGTTGTCCTCGCCCTGCCTGCGGGGAAGGCGAGCCCGAGATTGTACGTCCAAGTCGTGTTACTTCCCTTCTGGGTCTCTGTGAGAATACCAGCGCAGCTTGATAGATATCCTGTTCCTCCCGGACTCACCCAAGTCGCCTCAAGCAGGAGTTATCTCTATCCGGCCGCTGGTCCACGAAGCGGGAGGGGCAAACTTGTGCAATGTTTGACTCTTGATTGGGGCGAATTAGGAAAGGGGTGGGCCTACAAGGTTATGATCGGTGTGAGATGGCACAAATCCCTTAGCAGTAGTAGCCAATGGTGATGGCGAGGGGGTGGGAGGCCAAAGTTTCGCAGGTCGGTAAACCCCGCTGCGATGGCTCTAAGGCAGTCTGCAGGAAGCGGCAGGGTTTCGGACGGACGTGCAAGAGCGACCAATGAGTCCGGAAAATCAGGGGGAAGTGGCCAATGGTCACAGCGAGGAGGCGGGGAAATTTGCCAGCCTCCGCAACACTGTGTACGAAATGGCGGGGACGGGACTGCAGTGACGGACAAGCATATAGACCAACAGTGGTGAGAAAGAGGGTGGCAGGGGCCAATAGCAGTGGCAAGTGGGCAGGGCGGGGCGACCGGGGGCTGGGCTGCACCGTGTGTTGGGCGACGTGGGGGCGGGGCTATCGTGACGGTCAGGCTACCAGGCCAATGGGCCAGGGGAGGGCCGGCGGAGGGTGGCCAATGGCGGCGGCGCATCCGGGGGCGGGGCTGTGGGACTGCGCGGTGCCGTGCGGGAAGCGGCGGGTGGCGGCGGCGACTAGGAGGCTGAGGTGAAGCTGGAGGCAGCTGGGCGGGTGCAGTGGGGGCGGTGGCCAGCGGGCGGGACCCTTAGCGTCGAGACCGCACGGCCGCTCACCAGCCTTCGCCTGCAGGTCTGGTGGCCGTGCCGTGGGCCGCGGTGCGGCGGGCGGGAGGATGGGCACCCAGGGCAGCCCAGTGAAGAGCTACGATTACCTGCTCAAGTTCCTGCTGGTGGGCGACAGCGACGTGGGCAAGGGCGAGATCCTGGAGAGCCTTCAGGACGGCGCTGCCGAATCCCCGTACGCCTACAGCAACGGTAGGCCTGGGTTGGCGGTGGGCGCGCGGGGCGGGAGCGGCCTGTCGCGGGCTCAGGCGGCCTCTGCGCGTGTCGCTGCGGTACCCTCTGGCCTTGCCTTGGGGAGCCGTCGGCGAGCGGGCACGGGCCGGGGGTGGCTGGTAAGAGGTCTCAGCAGCAGGTTCTTGGAGTCCTTCAGGGCCTGGAATGGGCCGCGCGGCAGATACCGCACGATGGGCCGGATCCTCACCGCACTGCTGCCGGAGGGGTTTGCTTAGGGACACCGCACTCTGTGCGGGGTGAAAATACGTCTGCCGCGGTATGATTCTTGTTAACTTCCGGGTGCATGGCAAAAACAAAAAACAAAAAAAAAAAAAACCCACACACAAGGTAGATTGCATCACTGGCACTTGCCTGAACCTGTCTCTTAATTTAGGTATTTAAGGTAAAATCATAGCTAACAGTAGCTGGGACTGGATTACAGACGGCTGGGGCTTTTGACTCCGGAGGAATTATTGGCCAGTGGGCCTGTCGTTCATACATCGCTGGACTCTTTACCTTTCTAGTCTCTTCCTGGGTCCCTTTTCTCTGCCTCCTTACTTCGTTCTCTGGGGTCTTGTTAGTCCTGTCCTACTGCTCTTAGCACTGGCGGTTTTGTAAATACAACTGAGCGTGTGCGCAAGACATCTCCCACTCTGCTCTATGCTCAGCCTCAGTCTACAGCAGACATCTTCAAGTCAGGGAAGGAAGAGCCGTGGTTTTACTTTTGGGGGCTTGTGGAGGGACCTCTGCACCAACTAGGCTGCCTTGACTGGCGTTTGACTGAATGCCACAGGGTGACAGCACTGCTCAGATAGGCTCTGGGGTTGCTTTTCTAGCCCCACCAGCTTCAACTGCATATACATACAGCCTCCAGCTGGACACTCATTCCTCATCTCCTCTTTCAACTGAATATTGCCAGAGTTCCTGTGACATGCTAACTGAAGTGGGGCTAGCAGCCCATAAAGAGTATAGAGATGTGAGACTTACTAGGGTGCTTATCACAGGGCACAGTTCACCAAATGCGTTTACACAGTACAAACTGTAAGGCCCAGGGCACACTTGCAGGGCCTTGTGTGGGTCCCGCACTGTGAAGCAGAGAGGGAAGCGTGCCTCAGCTGTAGCAGCACATATCTCTTGTGTCAGGTCATGAATACAGCACAAATATCAGGTCACCCACCCAGAGAGCACACTTCACGGAGGTGGACCTGACAATGCTCAGGCCTCCTCAGAGGAGTTTGGAAGTGATAAAGGAGCAGATTCTGGAGACTGAGCATAGTGCGTGTTTGTTGTTTGAGAGAACTGGACTTCTGCTTCTCTTAGAAGATAGACGAATGCTTCCTTTTCCTCATCACTATTAAAAATCCTGTTTATCAGGCTTTTAATCCCTGTACTTGGGAGGCAGAGGCAGGCGGATCTCCTGAGTTTGAGGCCAGCCTGGTCTACAGAGCAAGCCAGGGTTACACACAGAACTCTGTCTCGAAACAAACAAGCAAAAAATAGAACGTCCATTTTTCAGCTTTAGGATTTTTTTTTTTTTCAAGATTCAGGGCTCCTCTGATCAGCTGCAGAGTGTCCCCACTTGGGAAGGGGCCTGCTGCTCCATATTGGCCCCGATCTCCTTCATCACAACTGGATTATTTACCAGTCTTAATGTCTTGTCTAGCTTGTTCCTCAAGTGTGAACATTGCTCTCTCTGACTTCACAAACACGTGAGTCATCAAGATGGCTTTTTAAAATTAGGACTGGCATCTGAAACAGTGACAGTATGATACTGGGAACATGCACATGCCCAGCATCTGCAGGAGCTCCAGGTCTGATGCTTTAGATTCTTGTTGTGGTAAGGATCTCGGTGGTGTTAGAAACATCGGGGCATTGAAGATGCAGCACTGGTAGCTTCCAGCAGCAGTGACAGTTGCTTCTTTGGATGGAACAGGACATTTTTCAGAGAGCTTCCACCCGGGCATCTACAGCAGAATTATGCCCCAGAGCAAAGACGTTATGGACTCTAAGTTGTGGGACAGGACATGAAGAGGAAGGGCAGGTGTTCTGTGAGCAGATTCTACTCACAAGCATAAATGAGTGGATTTGCCTCTTGTTCTAATATGTGGCCCTAATATATATGTACCACAGAAAATATATGTGGTTCTAATATAGGTCCATGTTGGCCTCAAGTAAGCCAGGTGGGTATTCACCCATGAACCCAGGAAACGTTTTATTACTGCAGCACACAAGACTGTCCTTGTTTTGATGTGGGCATTGAACCTCCTCAGTTAAGACAACTGCATATTGCCCTAGCCCCTACAAAGATTCCTGAGTGTTAAGTCCTTCAGGAAAATCTACTATGGTTTATATGCTTATGGCCTGAAAGATCCACATCTGCTTGTGAGTCACACCTCTGCTCCTTTGGGAGTTAATGTTCACAGAAGGAGGCTGCAGAGTGTTGCTATTGTCTTTTGAGCCCAGGGAGTTGGGAAGGGGGCAGGTCACAGGACAAGCTGACACTGCGCTTTGCTGTGAGTGTTGGAATTCAATGGTTATGGAGATATCCGTGGAGTCAGATGATGCAAGCACCCTGAGAGAGTGAGGATAATGTATGCCTATGTCACAGCATGATGTGAGGGCCCTGCCATGGTGTCACTCCAGTGACCCAGAGGCCAGCAGCATTTATGCTAGTCTTAGCTCCATATTTCTTCTCATTTGGGTTGAACTCCGTTTCTCTAAGTGACAGGATCAAGGCGATTTTTTTTAATGTTTTTATTTATTAATGGTGTGTGTATGCTTGTGCTTGTGTGCACACTCACATGGCGGTCAAAAGACAGACAGCTTTTGGCCTGGCACGGTGGCACACGCCTTTAAGCCCAGCACTCAGAAGTCAGAGGCAAGGTGGATCTCTGTGAGTTCCAGGACAGCCTGATCTACAGAGTGAGTTTCAGGACTCTGTCTCAAAAACATCAAAACAAACAAATAAAATAAGAGGAGAAAAGACAACTTTTGGGAGTTGGTTCTGTCTCCTGCCTGTGTGTGGGATTTGGGGATTGAACTCAGATCAGGCTTAAGCAACAGTCTGTGCACCATGTGCCAGAAGAAGGACATTGGATCTCCTGGACTGGAGTCACAGACAGTTGTGAGCCACCGTGTGGGTGCTGGGAATCTAACCCAGGTCCTCCTCAAGAGCAACAGGTACTCTTAACTGCTGAGCAAACTTTCCAACCCTACTCAAGGAGAAATTTAAAATACTCTTTCTGCATTGTATTTTCCATTATTGGACCTGCCTTTAAATCATATATTCAGTATGTCTCGTTCACTGCTTTATCTCCAACACTAGCATGAGGCTTGCATATACCCCTTCCTTTCATTTTTAGTCATTTGTTTGAGACAGGGTCTTTCTTTCTCTCTCTCTTTCTTTCTTTCTTTTTTTGAGACAAGGTTTCTCTGTGCATCCTTGACTATCCTGGACTCACTTTGTAGACCAGGCAGGCCTTGAACTCACAGAGATCCACCTGCCTCTGCCTCCCGAGTGCTGGGTTTAAAGGTGTGTACCACCACGTCTGGCAATTAGACAGCTGTGAACTGCCATGTGGTTGCTGGGATTTGAACCTGGGTCCTTTAGAAGAACAGCCAGTGCTCTTAACCGTTGAGCCATCTCTCCAGCCCCAAGACAGGATCTCTCTATGTACCTCCAGGTGACCTTATACTTGCTATCCTCCTGCCTCAGCATCCCCAGTGTTAGAATGTATGTTTCTAAGTGAATGAATAGCCCTTGGTGTTGGTCCACATGATCACCATGGTAACCCCTCATAGTCCTTTCTCTTCTCTGTCCAAGGCTGGGCACTTAGGTATATATTTTACTGTATATACTTGGAGTAATTTATTGGGGGGGTTGTGCCTGCCTTTCCTGTGTTAGATGCCAGATTTTCTGGCAGATTGTTGGCTGCAGGAGGAACAGGAATGGTCACTATGGTAATAGTTAATGCTTCCAGTGTGTGATTTGTGTCTCTGTTTGCCATTTAATCCTCACCAGTACCATGATTTCCATTTTATGGATGAGGCTCAGAGGATCACAGACTGCTGCTGTCCTGGGTGGTATAGCCTCTGGGCTCCTGATTAGCTCTTTTCTTTTTAACTCTTTATTTGTTTTTATATTATGTGCATTGATGTTTAGCCTGCATGCATGTCTGTGAGGATGTGAGATCTTAGAAAGTTACAGACAGCTGTGAGCTGCCATGTGGGTGCTGGGAATTGAATCCGGTTCTTATGGAAGAGCAGTCAGTGCTCCTAACCACTGAGCCATGTCTCCAGCCCCTTGGCTCCTTTCTAGTCTTCATTGAGAGGGAGCTGGGCAGACCTAAAACAGTAGAGCAGTGGCACTTTGTGGTTTGCCTCTGCTTACCCTCAGTAGGCCCGGGGCTGCTAGACACCTACTGCTTCAGCACACTTTATTTGAAATCCACACCTTCAGAGACCTGTCTGAGCTCCTACCTGACCTGGCTATCCTCTGGAAAACCACATAATCCTTCTCTATAGAGAGTTGTCACTTTTTGGCAGACCATTGTAATGTGTCACAGGCCCTGCAAGTGATGACTTACCTGCTCCATTCCTAGAGAAGCATGCTGTCTGTCACCATGCCTGAGAACAGCCTTGGCCTTCTCTTTGTGCTTCAGAACACTCTCCCTGGTGCTGGGCATTGGTTCACATTCTGCTCTGGGCATGTAGGCCACCCCCTAGGGCTTGGTTGGCCTCTGTTTCTTTGCTATAACTAGGTCCCTTTTTCTCACAGTCCATTTACCCACCCCCCCCCAACTTCATCATTTCATTCACTGGTTCAGTCATATTTGTGGGTGTCTTCCAGGAACCCAGCTGCAGGCCAGAATTCAGGATACAAGACAGAGCAGATTAGAGAACAGATGGGTTTTATAGAATTTCTGTTGTTTTTGAGACAGGGTCTTATTATACAGTCTTGGCTGGCCTGGAACTCACTATGTAGACCAGGTTGGGCTTGAACTTGAAATGATCCTCCTGCCTCTGCCTTCCGAGGGGTAAGATTACTGTACTTCACTAGAATATTAAATTCTTTTTTTGTTGGTCTTTAGTATCCTCATAAACAGTACCAAGTGGCAAGCACATAGCAAGACCTGTCAGCTTTCTGGAAGGATTGTGTGGTCACACTTGGGATTGTTATGTTGCAAATATAATGTCCTCTTTTCCATCAGCATGATTGTTTGTGGCTTGGAGGTGATCTAAATTTAACTGTTTCAGGAAGGAAACAGTATCAGGGAGCTGAGAAGTGGGGGAAGGTCATGAAGGGAAGGAACAGACTCTCGGCAGGTCCATTTGCCTCCTGTCCTTTTTGAAGATTGTAAGTGGGGTTGCTTAGTCCCTGCAAAGCTGCCTCACTGAGGTGTGGAGCCTGAAACTAGGATGCATTGAACAGGAAACTGCGCAGTTGAACATTGGCCAGAGCATTGTCATCTCTGCTATCTAAGATGCAGGGAATAGTCTTCAGCATTTAGCATGCTGGTTGAGAGAAACCTGAAGAAGACAAGGAAGGGAAGGTAGGTGGCCAGGCTGATTGGCCACCAGCCTGCAGAGCAGGGACCAGCAGGGAGAAGGTGAGAAGCAGAGGGTCCACAGAGAGGGGCTAGCTGGGCCAAGACCTGTGTCTAGGGGACTGTGCTTAGGCAGGAGGTAGGTGGAAAAGTAGGCCCTATGAGTCCTTGTAGCAATGATGGTAAATGAAAAGGTAAGCTCAGATTTTGAACATAAGGGGTAGAGGAGGTGTTCTAGTCATCAATGAGCTTGGTTATGACAGGTGACTATCATGTCCTTGGCTCTTTTGCTGAAATCAGAATATCAGCTGCAGCATTTATCTATGGACATTTGTCCTTCAGAAAGTAGAGAGGGTGGGAATAGTAGAGAAAGGAGCACCTGACAGGAAGACAGTGGGGCACACCAGATGAATTGGAGCAGACCACCACCTGCCTGTCAAGGTACCAGACATTTAAGTATGCTAGAGTGATGGCTTGTAGAGAACCCTGGTTTGGTACCCAGCAAGCACCCACATGGTGGCTCAGCCACCTGTAACTCCAGTTCCAAGGGATCCAGTACACTCTTCTGACCTCTGAGGACAGCAGGTGTGCAAGTGGTGCACGGTGCACACACATAAAAATAAGTAACATAAACGAAAAGTAAATATCCGGTGGGAAGTGATAAGAGCAAGATGAGAAGTGTTCAAATTGGCCTGGCCCCCAGAGGGCGGTGAGGGCGGAGAGATGGGCAGTGGTTTCTGGAGGGGTCTTATAGCCAAGGTGTGCCATCCGTGCTGTGCCAGGGAGGTCGTGAGCTGCAGAAAGAGATGTGGGTTCACCAGACTTGGTCCTTTGTCTCTGGATGACAAAAGGAGCAGAACAGCCTCAGTCTCCCATGGAGGTGTCCTGGGGCCAGACTATAAGAACTTAAATATATTTGCATGGTGACACATACCCTCAACTAACCTTGGTGAAGGACATCTCTGTCCTGAGAGGGATATCCATCCCAGCATCTGAAAACAGCAGAGGCTAGGAGAACTGAGTACTGGACAGGCATAGGCAACCTCACAGCTGATGAAGCATTTCAAAGAGTTGACAGCCAGATGCCAGAAGTTAATGTCCATCTTAGAGGAAGAGCTAAGCCAGATGCTGACCCTGTGTTTGTGTGGCTGCTCAGCTGTGGGGTTGGGGTGGTTAGCTTGGGCTGCAGCTGAAGTGGACCTGGTTCCTTCCAGCTGTGCACACTGCTAACCTTTTGGATCCTCATAACACCTAGATGGGGAGGAGGGGTACTTTAGGGCAAATGCATCAGGACCCAAGAAGCTTTAAACTGGCTGAGGTACTGAACAGGTGCAGTGACACAGGGTTGCCAAGTGTCTCTTCTTTTTTATTATTATTTTTTTAAGATTTTATTTATGATGTACACAGTGTTCTGTCTGCATGTATGCCTACAGGACAGAAGAGGGTACCAGATCCCATTATAGATGGTCGTGAGCCACCAAGTGGTTGCTGGGAATTGAACTCAGGACCTCTGGAAGAGCACTCAGTGAGTGCTCTTAACCTCTGAGTCATCTCTCCAGCCCAAGTGTCTCTTCTTTAGGTTCAGAAAAGTTGATTCCCTGCTTAGAGTCTCCCTTTAATCTCAGCAGTAGGGAGGCAGAGGCAGGAATCTCTGAGTTCAAGGACAGCCTGGTGTACAAAGTGAGTCCAGAACAGCCAGGGCTACCCAGAGAAACCCTGACTTGAAAAACCAAAAAAAAAAAAAAAAAAGATTCCCTGCTTAAGAAGTAGGCGTAGTGGTGCACGCCTTTACTCCCAGCACTCGGGAGGCAGAGGCAGGCAGATCTCTGTGAGTTCGAGACCAGCCTGATCTACAAAGCGAGTCCAGGACAGCCAGGGCTACACAGAGAAACCCTGTCTCAAAAAAAAAGAAGTAGCATGTGAGCCAGGCGCAGTGGCGCATGCCTTTAATCCCAGCACTTGGGAGGTGAGACAGAGGCAGGCGGATCTCTCAGTTCCAGGCCAGCCTGGTTTACCAAGGAAGTCCAGGACAGCCAGGGCTCTGTTATACAGAAACCCTGTCTCAAAAAAAACAAAACAAAACAAAAACAAAAAAACCCCAAAGAAGTGCAGTGTGACCAAGGAAGCTAGGTCACTGCCCCATGTTCAAGGAGAGTGAGTCAGCAGTCTTGCCAAGGCTATGAGTCCTTCTTTCCCTGAAGCTCTTTCAGGCTGAGGTCTTTCATACCACTTGTCAGGGCCCGCAAGCCCTGGGAGCAGATACAGTAGGACCTGCTAGAGGGACAACATTGAATGGTGGTCCATTCTGGATTCTTTGATGTCTCCTGCACCCACTGATTCCCACCCTGTAGGAATTGTTGTATCAGTGGATGCCTTCTGTTGTGCCTCGTCTCCCTTACTGCTGTCTTCCTGTGGTGCTCATGTAGCATTCTGCATGTGGGGCACTTCTGGCAGTTCTGGGCTGTGGCCTGAGTTGCCTGTCATCTCCTGCTTTTGGTGCAGTTGATGCTTTAAGTATATGCTAGGAAGTAGCAATTTCTCCAGAGAGCCTGGCTCTTCTTTTGTTGGGACAGGCATTATGCCTTTTACAGGGTTTCATGTAGCACAGGCTGACTTCAAAGCTCCATGTATAGGTAAGAGTGGCCTTGAACTCTTTTTTGTTGTTGTTTTTCAGGGCAGGGTTTCTCAGTGTAGCCCTGGCTGTCCTAGAACTAGCTTTGTAGACCAGGCTGGCCTCAAACTCAGAGATCCTGTCTCTGCCTCTCAAGTGCTAGGATTAAAGGCCTGTGCTATAGGCCTCAAATTCAGTATGGAGCCTAGGTTGGCCTTGAAATCACAGTAGTCCTTCTACCTCTGTCCCTGGTGCTGGGGTTACAGGTGTGTGTCACTAGCCCTAGCACAAAACCTGATTTTTCTTTTCAGATTCATATGTTACATAATGGTATATGTACATGTTCATCAAGTGTGGCACATGCTTTTTTTTTTTTTTCCTTCAAAACATGGTCTCCCTCTATAGCTCTGGCTGTCCTGGAAGTTACTAAGTTGAAACCATACTGTTTAATTATTAAACATTTATTTATTAATAACTATATCTACTTATAACAAATACACTTATTTAATTACTATTCCTACAAATTCCTACAACCCCTAAGACCTAACCACTAAACCTATTGATAACTATTACAACTATTTTCATAAGGATACAGTCTCTGGGGCAGGTCCTCAGTCGCCAGGAAACCAGTCTCGGGGGTAGACTCTTTAATGCACTTGGCAGTCTTTATTCTGGAATATCTCAGACGCAGGTTCATCAGAGTAAATTGGCTATGGCAGTCTCACCTTAAATAAGGCTTGAGGCTTTCTTCTCTCTGGGAGACCTCAGCGTCTGTAGGCCAACTTATTTCCTTTGTATCAGCAACTCTGCTGCTCTGCCTCAGTCTTTAAAGCTGGCCACAGTTCCATTCAGGCCACTGTTCGGACAGGTCAAACCCCTCTAGGCAAAAGCCGAGCCACAGAGTTTAGTCCTTGGCCTTTTGCTGTCTTGCTGAGGCTTTCTCTGCTCACCAGCTTCTTTCTGCCTCAGGGAGATCTGGCCATCAGTTCACCAGCACTTTCTTCAGCAGGACTTGCTAGCATTGGAGTATTGGGGCCCTTAGCACGCAGCTCTCCAGGCTCATCCACTTGTCCTTAAATAGGATCCCTCCTTGTTCCACCTGCTTCAGCTTAATTTGGGCTCTGCCCGCTTAGCAGTTGAAAGCAATGCCAGGTCATAAAGTCTTTCCTTGTTTCATCTGGCTTCAACCTTGTTTTTCAGTCCATAGAGACTCCCCTGTTTCATGTGACTTCATCCATAAGCTGATAAGCTAATTGCTCACAGCGAAGTTGATCTTCATGCCCCAAATTAAGAGACTGTATCAGAAACCTAGATATTCACTAAATCTAACTTACATTAATCTATCAACCCCTACACTAAATAGATCAGGTTGGCCTCAAACTAATTAAGGTCCACCAGCCTCAGGGGCTGGAGAGATGCTCAACAGAGCACTGGCTACTCTTCCTGAGGTCCTGAGTTAAGTTCCCAGACCCACACAGTGGCTCACAACCATCTGTAATGGGATCTGATTCTGTCTTCTGTCATGGAGGCACACATTCAAATAGAGTACTCATATGCATAAATAAATAAATCTTAAAAAAAAAAATCCTCCAGCCTCTGACTCCTGAGTACTGGTATTAAAGGCCGCATCTTTAATCACAGCACTTGGGAGGCAGAATCAGGTGGATCTCATGAGTTTGAGACCAGTCTGGTCTACAGAGTGAGTTCCAGAACAGCCAGGGTTACACAGAGAAACCCTGTCTCAAAAAAACAAAACCAATATATATACATATATATCTCACCTTTAGTTTTATTTCATGTGTATTGGTGTTTTGACTACATATATGTCTGTGTACCACACTCATGTGTCTGTGGAAGCCAGAAGAGGCTATTGGATCCCTTAGAACTGGAGTTACAGATGGCTGTAAGCTGCCCTGTGTGGGCGCTGGGAATGGAACCCACTCATTGGAAGAGTAGCCTTCAGTGTTCTTAACCAGGGTTACAAAGTGAGACCCTATTCCCCTTCTCAAAAAAGCAGAAAAAAAAACAAAACAAAACAAAACTGGGAGGTGGTGGCAGCACAGGTCTTTAATACAGCACATAGGAAGCAGAGGCAGATGCTGTGAGTTTGAGGCCAGCCTGGTCTACAAAGTGAGTCCAGGATAGCCAGGGCTACACAGAAACCTTGTCTTGAGGGAGGAAAAGAAAACAAAAACACAAAACAAAAAAGAAAGCAGTGTTAGAAACCAGCTCACTGTAGAAGTTACCCATCCTTTCTGGGTTGACTTGAAAACTTTGTCTAAGCTTTTTTTTTTTTTTTTTAAAGTCATCAAATTAGCCACAAATAGGCAAAAGTAAATCTGCTCAGTAGCAAAACTGTTTAGAACTCAGCTGTCAACCTGCCCCGTGATCAGTGAAACTTAAGTCTCAGGGTCAGAGAATACATTCCAGAGACCTGCGTGGGGGGCCAGGGGACTCTAGGCATTTGAACTCAGGAGTGGTACAAACAGAGTATCCCTTGTTTTTTATTAGTAAAGCAAGCAAAACATGAAGTGACATTTACAGTTAGCTTAAGCAAATTCAAGTACAGCTAGGGAGTGCGCCTGGTGTTAGGTCTCTTGGTCATGTGAAAAGAGCCGAGAATATTCCTCCCAGGCCTTTGCCTTTCCCACAGAGATAATGTGCACGTGCCAGGGCATCCCCTTCACGTCCTTGCTTTCAATTCACTTATCGTAGTATGTGCAGTGGAAGGCCACCTTGTCAAAAGAACATTGTGCTTTCCACCCCATCCACAGGGCACAGTAAGTTCACAGCTTTTTTACACAGTAAAGAGGCCCTGGAACTCATTGGAGCTGAAATGAGAGTGTGTATCCACTCAAGTGTGTCTCAGATCTGTGTTAGCCCCCGAAGCAACTTCCTCTGATACAACAGTTTGGTCAGTCAGGGTTTTCTGGTGTCGGGTCAGCTGTCCAGGGCCACATGTACAGTGTACCGAGAGGAGGCTCCAGTGGAAAAGGATAGAAGAAGTTAACCTTAAACTCAGCGGAACCGTGTGCTTACCCATAAGGCTTGTCAAAGGCTAAGAGCTAGTGACTCACAGAACTCGGGGTGTGTGGGTGTACTCCTTCCAAAGGAGCAGCTTTGTATCAGCATCCCAGAAATCCTGTTTTGCCAAGTAATTAGGACCCTGTCCTACAGAAATGATAGATACAATAGAGGGAATTAAGATTTTTCATTTTTAAATAAAAGTGGAAAACAAATGGCCTGAGTTCCTCAATGGAAACATGATGTGTTTATGTTCATAGTGTGAGCTGTACAGCCTTTGAATGTTTTTACTCAGGAACATTTAATGGTGGTGCACGCAGTTTTAATTACTGTCTTTGGTAGGCAAAGGCAGGCAAATCTCTGAGTTCAAGGCCAGCCTGTTCTATAGAACAAGTTCCAGAACAGCCAGAGCTACACAGAGAAACCCTGTCTTGAAAAAACAATAAGAAGAAAAAGATAAACAAAAAAGGTGTAGCATTTGCATTTAACCCTGCTCACACTCCTGTCAGCTTTAGATGACTTGAAGAGGACTTATATACCACAGGCGAAATAAATGATTTATATTGAAGGAATAATGATACTAAAAAAGTCGTGTAACCGGGCGTGGTGGTGCACACCTTTAATCCCAGCACTCGGGAAGCAGAGGCAGGTGGATCTCTCTGAGTTCAAGGCCAGCCTGGTCTACAAAGGACAGCCAGGGTTGTTACACAGAGAAACCCTGTCTTGAAGGGAAAAAAAAAAAGTCGTGCACTTGCAAGGCAGCTTAGCGGTAATAGTGCCTGGTGCCCTTCGTTCTATCCTTTTAACCATGTAAAGCTGGAACAAGATGACTGACTCCACAGTTGTTCTCGTACTTCCAAAAGCATGTACTGTGGCTTGTTGCCTGCTCCCCCATGGACAATCATACACACACTCCCGCACATAACAGAATAACAATGGCTTTGTAATGGTCTGAATGTGAGGGCTGGGGAGGTGGCTTAAAGGTTACAGCACTTGTTGCTCTTGCAGGGTCCACATGGTGGCTCACATCACCTGTAACTGTAGTTTCAGAAGACCTAACACTCTTGTTTGTTTGGTTTTTTTGAGACAGGATGTTTCTTTGTGTATCCCTGGCTGTCCTGGACTCACTTTGTAGACCAGGCTGGCCTTGAACTCACAGAGATCCACCTGCCTCTGCCTCCCAAGTACTGGAATTAAAGGCCACCACAACAGGGACTGCACACACCTGGCACACAAACACACATGTAGGCAAAACACTTACACAGATAAAATAAATCTTAAAAGTCTGACTAGCTGTGGTGGCACACACTTTTTTTTCCAAGACAAGGTTTCTCAGTGGCGCACACCTTTAATCCCAGCACTCAGGAGGCAGATGCTGGTGGATCTCTGTGAGCTAAGGCCAGCCTGGTCTACATATCAAGTTCCAAGCTGGCCAGAACTACACAGTGAGACTCTTGTTTGTTTTTTTTTTAAAAAAACCCAAAACATTATTTTTTAAAACCCATAAAAGAGATGGGCATGGTGGCACACGCCTTTAATCTTAGCACTAGGGAGGCAGATGCAGATGGATCTCTGAGTTTGAGGCCAGCCTGTTCTACAGAGTGAGTTTCAGGACAGCCAAGGCTACACAGAGAAACCATGTTTCAAAAAGCAAAACCAAAAAAAAGTGTGCATGTGTTCAGTAAAATTCAATTTCTTTTAATACTTTGTTTGTAGTTGTTAGGCCATAGATGTGATGTAGTGGGCTGACTGTGACTCTGTGTTTACAGACAGGAAGTGAAAGGGCACACTTAAGGACACATGAAAAGTTAATTGTGACCATTTGTGGTTTTGGGTGTTATGATAGTCTTTTTTTTTTTTTTTAAGCATCTGAATTTCACTGAGTTTTCCATGCTAAATGTGCTTGCTCTTAGTAGATAGAAGAAATCTTGTTTGGTGTGAATTTTAGAGCAGTAAGTGAGTGCTCTGATGCTGAAGGATCCCTGTGTACAACTCCTCTGGCATTCCTTCTGCTGTCTGGCATTGGCGTATCAGCATGGAAGACATCACTGCCTCAATTAGCTTCTTCCTCCTGTCCTCTACTTCTGCAGGCATTGGTTTGCCTATGACAGCAGATGCAGATGTCCCTGTTTCTGAGGGACATCTGTTAGGTGCAGCATGTGCAGAGCAGCACATTTCCACAGTATGGCAGGTTCCTCCGTCTATGGTCAGGCTTTGTATGCCAACAACTCAGATTGGGGGCTCTCCCTGTTTCTGCTCTACATTCTGGCCCATATTGGCAGGCAATTCAGTCTTCTCATTTGAAAGGAGACCCACTAATCTAAAGGCAGATTGATATTCTATATGGGTTTAATTTTTGCTTTTGTTTTGTTTGTGGTTTTTTTTTTTT
>CAJQZJ010031764.1:856622-869671 GCA_907164525.1 Lophiomys imhausi
AGATCCGCCTGCCTCTGCCTCCCAAGTGCTGGGATTAAAGGCGTGCGCCACCACTGCCCGGCCCATTACACTTTTTTAATCAGGGTCTTTCTATGAACCTCTAGCTGGCCTAGACCTAGCTATCTAGACCATTAGAATAGCCTCGAGTTTGCAGCAGTACCCCTGCCTCAGTATCCTGAGTGATGGGATTATAAATGTGAACCTCCATCCCTGCCATGTTTAATTGTAAATATTAGCTTTTTTTTTTTTAACCCACCAACTTGGCTCCTTGAGGTCAGGCAAGCTCCAGTTTTGCTCCTCTCAGTGATACCTGGCCTCAAGGTTGGTAGGGGGCCCTTCCCCAACTGCTGCCCTGCTTGAACCAGGCCTGCTACCTACCTGTGGGTAAAGGTACCATTGTCTCTGTAAGACTAGAGGTTAGCATGAGTTCTTCAGTAATGGCAATTCTGCTTCCCTCCTATTTCTTCCCTCCTCCTATTTCCATCTTCACCCTTCTCTTTCTCCCTTCTCTGTCCTCTCTGTCTGAGAACCTGTGAAAAGAGGGTAATTCAACCGGTGGACTCTGATTGCCGAACCTCATTCAAAGTCAGTTTAGAATGAGAGGCAGATTTGCAGTGTGCTCAGCATCACCCCTGCTGGAAAGTCCACGATAGTGGCCCTGCTGGGATGTCTGAGGCAGAGAGAGACAGCCTAAAGCTGAGCTCCCAGTAATTGGTCTCTAAGGGATGTGGCAGGAAAGGCCCTGTAGCAAACCCCTCTTAGCCCAACTGGAGCAGCTATCACTGACTACTACTACCTGAGTGACTGACATCCTGCTGTACAAGTTTGGAGTTGGGAAACTCAGAGCTGCCTCCATTCAGCCCCAGGTGCCCCCAGGGCAGAGTTTGCTGATGGACTGACTTCCAGACTTGGCCCTCTAGTGAGTTCTGTGACTCTTCACACCCCTCCCCCCAGACCAAAGCTTAGACCTGTGGGGGGGGGGGCGAGGGCTTAGTCTATGTGGCTTTTGAATGATTTCAGAGTAATGCCTGTGACTGGCCTGGATTTTTAAAAATTGTTAAAAAGTCAATTCTGCCCCAGCCATGTTCTCAGGGGATGGATAGGGTGGCATATGTAGACTGGGCCTGTTCCACTTACAGGTCCTCCCCTGTTGGGTGGCAGATACATTTCCCTTCTGTGGGTCATGTCCATGCTAATGATCTGTAAAGTCACCTGGGCCATATTCCTAGCCCTGCCTATTCATATTCAGCAAGTTTCTCTTGGGAATGGGCCCAAACATGCCTGTGGATAACTTCCTTCCATCTAACTTCCAGGGAATCCTCCTGGTGTACGATATCACCAACCGTTGGTCCTTTGATGGCATTGACCGGTGGATCAAGGAGATTGATGAGGTAAATGTGGGTTTGAAGCTCTCTAGGAGGGATGGTAGGACCAAGCTGTGCTTGGAGAATGCCTGGGGGTGCTGCCTGCTCTAGTCCTTCCTCACTCTGGGAGTGTGGTACAGCAATAAACAACTGGACTCTGCTGTTTACCTGGTTCCATCCAGACCGTCCTGGACTTGCTCCATTGCAGAATGCAGACACTGGGAGCCCTGCCTATGGCTAAGGGGTGGGGTGGCATGTGATTGTGCCTCTACTGAGTTCTGAACCCCTCCTAAGCACGCACCTGGTGTTCCCCGGATCCTGGTTGGGAACCGGCTGCACCTAGCCTTCAAGCGGCAAGTCCCAACGGAGCAGGCCCGGGCCTACGCAGAGAAGAACTGCATGACCTTCTTTGAAGTCAGCCCCCTGTGCAACTTCAATGTCATCGAGTCCTTCACTGAGCTCTCCCGTATTGTGCTCATGCGGCATGGCATGGAGAAGATCTGGAGGCCCAATCGAGGTGGGACTAAGGCTCAGTTCAGCTAGGATGCTAGCTAGTGGAATTATGGGGGCTGATGGTGGAGCTGCAGGCATTGATAGTGGGGTTAGAGTGTAGGTGGTCTCTTAAGAGCTGCAGTCACCTGGGCTGTCTGCCTAGGCCTAGAGCACGTGATCTCTTTCCTTGCCATGCTTTGAGAGCAGAGCTCTGCACATGCACCCTCGCTGAGTGGTCAGAGCACTGCATGCAGCTCAGTGATGCCTGCATCATTGTCCATGCCAAGCTCTTCTTCAGAAGTCCCTTATGGAAGCCTTACTCTCAGGGTACTTTCTAATAGGGCTCATGGCTAGGCACAGAGGTGGTCACTGTGTCACTCTAAGATGAAGCCACAGAGGAAAACAGGGTAACTAAGTCCCTCTCTTGTGCCAAAAGACTGAGTTAACCTCCAGCCAGATCTGTAGTAACGCCTGCATTCCAAAGTTAGTCTGCCTCCTCACCCACCCCCAGTCTCAGAGCAGGGGGCAGACTGGCCTCTGCCAGCAGCACTTTGTATTGTGCTCTGCTCTAAGAAGGCAGGACATGAGGGCCACCCAGTGGACAGAGTAGGGCATCCAGGAGCCCTGAGCTGGTGAAGCCACCAGGAATGTTGAGACTCAGTCAGGCTTTACAGGCAGTCTGAGGACCATGTAGCTCCCCTAAGGAAACCTCATTACTTACTTGTTCCCTCCTTCATCTTACCCTCCCCTCAGTTTTCAGCCTGCAGGACCTCTGCTGCCGTGCCATTGTCTCCTGTACCCCTGTGCACCTCATTGACAAGCTCCCACTACCTGTCACCATCAAGAGCCACCTCAAGTCCTTTTCCATGGCCAACGGAATGAATGCTGTCATGATGCACGGCCGCTCCTACTCCCTGGCAAGTGGGGCCGGGGGCAGTGGCAGCAAGGGCAACAGCCTTAAGAGATCCAAGTCCATCCGTCCCCCCCAGAGCCCACCTCAGAACTGCTCTCGGAGCAACTGCAAGATCTCCTAGCGGGACCTGTGGGTTCTGCCTGTTCAGACTCGGGGCTTACGCTGGAGCACTCCTGGGCAGGCGCTAGGCCCTGCTATGTGCAGGAGGACTTGGCTACACAACCCTGCCTGGGTCTCTCCAGGCTTTCCTCCGCATGTGAGCTAGTGGAGGGGAGGGGCATGCAGGAGAGGACATGCCCACAGACCAGGCAGCAGGGCTGCTGGTGCTATGGGACCAGGCCGGAAGCGAGCCTGGCTCCCCTTTATTTATATGGAGAACATTTTACCTGTTTTGTACATTTTTAAAGGGCTGTCAGGGAAGCCTGAATGCCCCTCATAGCCACATCAGCCCAGCCGTTGGGGAAGCTCAGGATGTCAGGGAAGGTGGGATGAAGCAGTGATGCAGGCTTTCAGCATGGAAGCAGATGATCTTTGCATTTATAAATCCCCTGCCTGGATGATGTTGCTCAGAGGCCAGTGGGAAGCAGATGGGGCCAGGCTGTACTCTAGATGCTTCTAGCAGCAGGCTGGGCTCCAGCTTCCATTTCTGACAAAGGTGGCCAGTATGCTGGATAGAGGCAAGGTTTTGCTCCTGAGGCCTCCTAGGAGAAGAGAAAGTTGGTGTACCTGGGAACCTCACTTATATCCCTCCCCATTGGGCCCTGGCACTTTGGGTGATGTTTACTATACACTCAGCATCTCCAGGTTAAGGCTATAGAGCTTTCTGCAGACTTAAATGCTTGATGGCCTCTAGTATCTGGGCTTTGGGCACAGGGCCTAGGACCTCAGTGTCTAGCAGCTTGTACTCATCAACCTTAGCTATATTTCATAGCTGCTCCCTGCCTATTGTGGCCCTTCTGCCTGTAAGTTCATGTCACTGGACACTCTGGAACAGCAGCCTCAACCACAGGGGTGGACACCAGGCCCCTCCTCCTTAGGGACCCACTGGCTGGAGCAATTTCTGAAGCCATGGACTATTTCTCTACAGTGCTCCTCCTAGCCCAGTCTGCTCAGTCAGCATTTTCCCCTGCGGGGATGTTGTCCCCAGTGATGTCCTATGTGACTGCTCCCCCTCCTTGCCTGATGACAACAGACCTCAGGCACGCTGGTGCTTAACTCTACCTCCTGCCCTCAGGGCCCTGGCCATAGCAGGAGCCATGACCCCTTACTGGGGACCTTCTTAGTGCACATTTCCTAAGACCATCTTGGCACGGGTGTTACTAGGGCACTGGTAGACATTGCGCCAGCCTGCTGTTCTGGGAGATTGTAATGCCTGTAGGGACAAGCTATGGTTGTGGGAACTGCCTGATCAGCAGCAGCGCCTGGGACCCTGACCCAGAGGCTGGATACAATCAAGCATCACTTTTCCCCACCAGTCCTGTTGCTGTTGCTAGAGCCCTTTTCTCTGGACTCGCCAACAGAATGGTATAGACTTTGAGGACCTGGATTGGGCTGCGTGCACACCATCAACACTACCCTTACTGCTGTGGACTCCACCATTTCTGGTTCTTTGTTCTTACTTCTTTGTACAGTAAATGTACTTCAGCAGAGAGCTCATGTCTGTGTCTGTGACCATCAGTCTGGTTCATCTGGCTGTGGTTGGTTAGGGTGGTAAGGGGTATCTGGCAGTGTGCTCATCTACAGGAGCCAGCACTGCCTGCCAGAATGACCCTGGCTTTGTTAACTGTCGCCTGCAGCTGACCTTGCTGACCAGCAGCCTCCATTGGCGGGGTTCACGTTCCCAGCCACACAGTAGCCAGGCCTGGTTACAAGCCACGCTGTTTCCTGGGGCCTAATCTTGGCCAAGCTAGCATCAGGCAGCCTAACTACCCACAGAACCTTTTACTCATAGTCACGACAGACCTCTCACGTCTTTAACCCTGGCTTCAAGGATATCTGTGATTGGGACCAGGAGTTGGAACCTTTAGCAGGAAAGCACCCAGCAGGTTATAGGCTCTGCAGGGCCCTGCCCATCCAGGGTTATGTCTGATACACTGGAGGGCAAAGCTGAGTGGAGTAGGACAGTTCAGCTCACTCTAAAAGTGGCCGCTTGCCTTAGGTGCCACCCACACTCTTCCTTAGGCACATCCTGAGCCTGTGGCCTGGCCATCCCTGCCCCCTCAGCACCAGGAGCTGGCTCACCCACAGCTCTTTGTAACACAGCAGACACTGGCGTCTGGTAGCCATCTCTTGATCTCTCGACCAGACCAGGCTCTTATTACCCTGCCTCCTGGGTCAGGAGGTCAGACAAAGGGTCACACAGACTTTTTCCTTCCTGTCCTGAGAAAACCACTCCCTGGGGACCTCTGGAGCCACAGAAAGGGTTTGGAAGGGCAGATTCCAGGCAGGGCCTTTGTCTTGCCACCAGCTTTGATCTCCCTGCCCTCCCCCACAGTAGTGGAGCCTCTAGTCCAGTTAAAGAATGGGTGCTGGCCTTCATGGTGGGTTGTTGCAGAAGGCTTGAATGTACTGAGATCCCTGAGCAGCATCTAGGATGCTTGCTGTTTGAAAGACGCACCTGGCCATCCCTTGAGAAAACCACATATCTACCCGTGTGTGGTCAGTTTGGTGGCTTCTCGGTGCCTTTGTTAACACCATGTACCCACAGTCACTGCCATGAGACTGTCTATAGTCAGTGCATACTAATCATGTTTCCACCCAGATAAGATAGCCTTTTTATTTATTTTGTACCTGCCTTCCCCATTTGGAGGAAGTGAGTGGCAGACCCTGACTAAAAGCCAGGAGCTCAGTTTTAAAGAAACGTGTCTGGGAGGATAAGTCCCTTAGCTGTGTAAGATGCAAAGCCTAACAGGTTTTCTGGTTGGCTTGTTGTTTGTTTTTTGAGACAGCATAGCCAAACTGGCCTAGAATCTGCTGTGTTGCTCTGGTTTGGCTTCAGTATGGATCTTCCTGCCGCCACCTCCCCAGTGCTGGGATTACCGGTGTGTACCACCATGCCAAGCACCCTAGCAGGTTTCTTCTTCCATGTAAGACCTGCTGGCAAGTGTGACAATTGAAGGGGGACAGGAAGAGAACAGAACCTCTACCATCTGCCAGTGGAAGATGTTCCTTACCTATATTTTGTGATAGGTGCCATCCTTGGCTGCCTTTGGAGAGAACCTAGGCTAGTAGTCAGCTGAAGCTGGAGTGAGTGCAACCCCACTGCATGGGAGACTGAAGGTCTGAGGACAAAAGCTGAAATTTACCAGCCCTGCCCCTCCTCCCTGAGTAGAGGGTGGGAGGGTCTGTAAGGAGACTTTGATCCCTGCTGGGCTCTAGCTTGTAGAGGGAGGGGCTCGGGTTACAGCATCCCCCTCCCTGGTTTAGCTGGCCCTTCTCCGCCCCTTGGTGACCCTAGTGGTCAGTTGCTTTGAGCTTCAGGGCCTCTGGCCCCTCCCCAGCCCTTACTCTCTTCCATTCCCAGTCCTATGCTGACCAGAGCCTAGGAGCCACCCACAGTGGTTGGAAGAGGACCAGCCAGTACTTTGTGGACAGGTTCTGAGAGGCCCCAGAATACCTATTCAGGATTCCAGAGAGGAGCATCAGCTGTGAACTCCGGCCTTGGGGATCCAAGAACCACAGGAGAGGGTCCTTTGAAGCAGGGGTAGCGATCCTAGGCCCAGGACCCTGTAGGGTGGATGCCTGTAGGGAGTCCCGGCTGGTGGCCACACACTCCCACCCCCTGGCCCTGTGGTCCCATGCCTGCCCCACAGCCACTCCTGCCTGTGCTCTTCGTCTTCGTGCTCATCCATCTGACCTCGGAGACCAACCTGCTGCCAGAGCCTGGAAGCCACCCTGGCATGTGCCCCAACGAGCTCAGCCCCCACCTGTGGGTGGACGCCCAGAGCACCTGTGAGCGTGAGTGTACCAGGGACCAGGTGAGCATCAGTATCTCATGGGACCCTGGGCCCCACCCTAACTCTTTCATCAGTGGAGGGTGTAGATCCCAATCCTAGGAGTGTGTTTCCTCCAGGGTTCCTCCACGCCCAATTATCTGTATTTGTAGTCATGACCTGTACTTGGGGCTCCAAAGATACCCCCCACCTTTTTGCCCTCTGAAGGACAAGAACATCTCCAATTCCTGGACTGACTCATCTTCATCAATCCTGCCCCTAACCTGCCTCAGCACCACTTTTTTTTTTTTTTTCTTTAAGTCATGTGGACCCAGGCCTCTGCTCTACCCCTGCAAATGGCACTACCCTTCCCTGACCTGCCTGTTTGTAGTCCTTTCCTCATATCCCAGATTGGAAAGGGGACAAAGAGCTCCCAAGGTGGTGCGCCCCCTGATGGTAGAGCAGCTGCCTGCACAGCAGGAATGCCAGTGTGGCCTGCTTGGGGGTGTTGAGGGTTCAGTGGGGTTGAATAAGGTGACACGTGTGGCCTTGGTGCTCATACTGTTCAGAGAGCACTGCCATCATTTTCCATAGGGAAGGAGGCTTCGAGAGAGGCAGCCACCTCTCCCAGGGTAGAAAGATGGGGTAGTGTGTGGGCAAGGCTGGGAAGGGGTCAGGACTTCACTAAACTGTCCCCGTCCCTCAGGACTGTGCGGCATCCGAGAAGTGCTGCACCAATGTGTGTGGGCTGCGGAGCTGCGTGGCCGCCCGCTTCCCCAGTGGTGGCCCAGCTGCACCTGAGACAGCAGCCTCTTGTGAAGGTTTCCAGTGCCGACAACAGGGTTCTGACTGTGACATCTGGGATGGGCAGCCAGTGTGCCGCTGCCGTGACCGCTGCGAGAAAGAGCCCAGCTTCACTTGTGCTTCTGATGGCCTCACCTATTACAACCGCTGCTACATGGATGCAGAGGCTTGCCTGCGGGGTCTCCACCTGCATGTTGTACCCTGCAAGCACATCCTCAGTCGGCCACCCAGCAGCCCAGGGCCACCTGAGACCACTGCTCGCCCAACCGCTGGGGCCGCTCCCATGCCGCCTGCCCTGTACAACAGCCCCTCACCACAGGCGGTGCACGTTGGGGGGACAGCCAGCCTCCACTGTGATGTTAGTGGCCGCCCACCACCTGCTGTGACCTGGGAGAAGCAGAGCCATCAGCGGGAGAACCTGATCATGCGCCCTGACCAAATGTATGGCAACGTGGTTGTCACCAGTATTGGGCAGCTAGTGCTCTACAATGCCCAGTTGGAGGATGCTGGCCTGTATACCTGCACTGCACGCAATGCTGCTGGCCTGCTACGGGCTGACTTCCCCCTTTCTGTTTTGCAGCGGGCAACTACTCAGGACAGGGACCCAGGTGTCCCAGCCCTGGCTGAGTGCCAGCCCAACACAGAAGCCTGTGTTGGGCTGCCTACCCCTCATCATGTCCTTTGGCGCTTTGATCCACAGCGAGGCAGCTGCATGACCTTCCCAGCCCTTAGATGTGATGGGGCCGCCCGGGGCTTTGAGACCTATGAGGCATGCCAACAGGCCTGTGCCCGTGGCCCTGGGGATGCATGTGCCCTGCCTGCAGTCCAGGGCCCCTGCCAGGGCTGGGAGCCACGCTGGGCCTACAGCCCAGTGTTACAGCAGTGCTATCCCTTTGTGTACAGCGGCTGTGAAGGAAACGGCAATAACTTTGAGAGCCGCGAGAGCTGTGAGGATGCTTGCCCTGTGCCACGCATGCCACCCTGTCGTGCCTGCCGCCTCAAGGGCAAGCTGGCTCTGAGCTTGTGCCGCAGTGACTTTGCCATTGTGGGTCGACTCACAGAGGTGCTGGAGGAGCCCGAGGCTGCGGGTGGCATTGCTCGTGTGGCCTTAGATGACGTTCTCAAGGACGACAAGATGGGCCTCAAGTTCTTGGGCACCAAATACCTGGAGGTGACATTGAGTGGCATGGACTGGGCCTGCCCATGCCCCAATGTGACAGCTGGTGATGGGCCACTGGTCATCATGGGTGAGGTTCGTGAAGGTGTGGCCGTGTTGGATGCCAACAGCTATGTCCGTGCTGCCAGCGAGAAGCGAGTCAAGAAGATTGTAGAACTGCTTGAGAAGAAGGCTTGTGAACTGCTCAACCGCTTCCAAGACTAGCTTTACTCGTAATCCCTATTCCTGCCCTCCTTCCTGCTGAATAAATGTCTGTACCTGTGGGATTCATAACCTCTGGTTCCCTTCTTAGCTACAGCCTCCATCGTCACTGTCTGTTCAGCTGGCATCCTGTGAGTGGATGGAGCTCCAGTTCCTACTTGAGGTTACCAAGTAGTACCAAGTCACTCTTGGGGGCCCTCCTACAGACCTACAAGTTTCTCTCTGGGGACATGGGAGGAAACCAGCTCAGTCCTGCTTCAGCCACCCCCCCCCCCCACCCCAAGCCCTAAGCCAGTCCCTTGCCCTCTCCCAGGTATTCCCAGAAAGCAGTGTGGTATAGACTGCCCTCAGTGGGCTGGGAAGGGTTTATTTCAAGGCCCACGGGGCTCAGGTTCTCTGCAGCCCTGTGGCCACCAGACTAGGATTTACCCCAAAGATTGGCCCAGTGAGGGACGGACTGAGGTCTAGCTTGTATCATTGACAGGACCTTTGGCAGAGATGCAGGCGCGTGGAGGGCAGAGAGGAGGCTATTCTTTCCGGAAAATCAGGCACTTGTTGTTGGCTGGCATGTCTACCTGGAAAGATGCTTTGCTGGAGTGGCTCTTCCTCACAGCAGCACCTCACACCCCCACATTGCCCTACCTACCATCCTTTCCATAACCAAGCCACTGGCCCGGCCTAGTTCCTCCAGGAGGGCTGTGTCACGAAGGCCCCACTCTGGGTTCCTGCAGTCAGGGAGGGAGTGGAGGTCACTTGCAGAGCTGAGGGTCTCATCCAGCCCACCTGCCCTCTGAGCCATGCCCCCTCCTACCCAGGTCTGACCTGCATCTGAGGGTCAGGTCAAAATCCACGTTGCTCTGAGGAGAAATCTTCCCATTGACCGCAAAGGGCTGTGGGAACAAGAAGACACAGTTTATAGGCCCAAGGTCAGTTGTCCTAGACCAGGATTTGCAGGTTAGGATCTAGAGTATGGAAAGAACAACCTCTTTTTTTTTTTTGGTTTTTTCGAGACAGGGTTTCTCTGAATATCTCTGGCTGTCCTGGACTCGCTTTGTAGACCAGGCTGGCCTCGAACTCACAAAGATCCGCCTGCCTCTGCCTCCCAAGTGCTGGGATTAAAGGCGTGCGCCACCACCGCCCGGCAAGAACAACCTCTTTCTGCACTCAGGAAGGAAAGGGGCTAGGACCCAGCCTCAGGGCTTCCAGAGACCGGAACACCTAAGTCTACTAGGGGGCTTCTTAAGGTAGGGTCACTCACACCATAGGTGATGAGAACAGCCTTGGTTTTGAGCAGGTGTCCTGCTGCTCTGAAGAGCCCCTAAAGAGAGGGAGGCAGGGCACAGTAAGCCAGGAGCTGCAGATTCAGGCTTCCCTCCCTGCAACGGGAAAGCTGGGGCTCCACAGTGGTTCCCACCTCAGTGCAGTTCAGGGGGGCTGATGTGGATCATATTGATGCAGAGCAACAGGTCCAGCGATCGCGGCGGGATCCCGCCCCATTGCTCCCACTCCCAGGTCACGTCCAGGTACAGCGGAGCCTTCACATTGGACAACCCTTGGGTTTGAGTGGTGGCGGCAATGCTGTGGAGAGCAGCGCGTGGGCGAGGGCCGGTTAGACCCGTCAGTGGCTCAGGGGCTAAGTCCTGAGGAGCAGCAAGCGGGTAGCTTTGTCCACCCTGTAGCGCGATGCTTCCACTGTCACAGTATGACACCCTGACCTGGGCATGCCCTCTCTTCCGGTTCGCCAGCCCGGCCGCCCTCTCAACCCCATGCAGCCTCAAGGGGAAGATGCCGCGCCGCCGCACCTGTCCAGGCAGCGCTGGTCCACGTCCGACGGCTGCCACTCGGCGTGCGGGAAGGCCTGCGCAAAGTGCGCGGCGTGCTGTCCCGAGCCCGAAGCCACCTCGAGCACGCGAACGCCGCGCTGGGCAGGATCCACATACTGGCGGAGCACGCATAGGATGGGCTCCTTGTTTCGCTCAGCAGCTGCAGCTACCAACATATCTGCGGTGCTGCCAACCCGGCTAAGGATGCGCGCGGGGCACGACGGGAGCTGTGGTCCAGCTCTGCGCAGGGCACATCGGGAGTTGTGGTCGTACCGACCATCGGTCCGCTGCAGGATAATTATTGTAAGGAGGCCCCTCAACTCTTTCTTAAAGGGTCTGCATCTGCAGGAGACGGGGTCCAGCGGCCGGGCTTGGCGATGAGTCCGGACAGGGAATAAGGCTCGAGTAGAGGCTGTGGTTCACTGGAGTCTTTCAGCTCTAGCACTTCGTCAACTACAGTGTTTTCAATCTGTAGTTCATTAATTGCATTTGCTCCACACTTTTTAGGAAGGGTGTTCAGATTGCAAGGCATTCGGAGATGAACAGAAAACAAAAACAAAACCTAAAACCTAACTGCGCCGCCCGGGAATCGAACCCGGGTCGCAAGAATGGGAATCTTGCATGATACCACTACACCAGCGGCGCTGTTGGCTAGCAAGTCTGTCCGTAGAACATACGAATTGTGACGCAAACTGGTCAATGTGACAGCATTGCGCATGCGCTTTTTCTATTGCGCTCCGGTTCTCTGTTGAGAGGGTTGCGGGACATGATATCCCACCAGATCCCAAAGTGCTGCTGGCGTCCGAGGGAAAGGAGAAAAGGTGGGGTACCCGAGGTTTATAGGCAGTCAGGATTTTTGGTTCTGCGCTGTAGAAACCATAGCAATCCCGATCACTTGGAAACTCCGAGGCTGCGGTCAGGTCCTGACGTTCAACGGGCCAAGCCTTGTGGGCGTGGTCGTTACGGGTGGCAACTGAATGGAGCTCGGGGAACCCAGATGCCGGCAGGACTCCACAGGTCTAGAACAGCTGGGGCTCAGATGAGCTTTGTGTGACGCTGAGACGGCTGGCAATATCTCGAGGTCCACGGATAGATAGCAGGAGGCGATCGGTGACCAGTGAAGTGAAATTCTAGACAAGTGTGCAAACAAGGGTACTTCGCTGGTGGTCCCCTTGCGTGGGGGTTTGGAGGCGTCCCTGTCTCAGAGGCTGGATTTTAGAAAATGCCCGAAACGTCCACGCCCGGTTGTCAGAAGCTAGTTCAAGGCTTACATGGGCTACTCTTGCCTCATGCTGCTCAGGGTTCCTGCTTAAGGTTGCTGTTGAAGTGACTGACCAAGGTGTGTCCAGCCTTCCGGGGTGACCACATGTGACACAGCCCAAGGATGGAAAGTGATGGGACATAGAGCGACCCTTCCAGACAACCCCTCTGAAAAGTGGTCAGTCCAGACTCAGAAGAGTTCTGAAATCCAGCCTCTCACCCACTCTGAGCAACCCCTAACAGGTGGATATGAATGTCTGATATTGGAGAGGACCCTGACTGGGCCAGTGTCAGGCTCTCCCTTTTACTGCCTCAGCCTCTGTTTACGTGGCTTACCTTTTCCATAATTTATTTATGGGTTTTGGGGGGGGGGGGGGGGGGCAGGGGTGTGTGAGTGTCTTCTATATGTCCAAGTTCGGGAGAGGTTAAGGATGGCCCTTTCTCTCCTTCAAAGCGCAACACTATTCTGGACCCCCTAAATTAAGGAGAGTCCTAGGAAAAGGGCCTGTGACAGCCAGGGAGCTACTTAAACTTAAACTGGCTGGCGCCTGGTGGTGGTGGTGGTGCACATTTTAA
The DNA here is from genome assembly GCA_907164525.1 of Lophiomys imhausi. NCBI lineage: Eukaryota > Metazoa > Chordata > Mammalia > Rodentia > Muridae > Lophiomys > Lophiomys imhausi. The sequence goes on from CAJQZJ010031764.1 coordinate 869,165, forward strand.
TCCCATCACTCAGGAGTTCCAGGACAGCTAGAGCTATACAGAGAAACCTTGTCTCAAAAACAAAACAAAACACACTAAACTCATGGAGATGGTTAGATGGTAGAATGTTAAAGTCAGGGGCCAAATATGAATGAACTGGACATTGGGAATGTATACTGGGCCATTTAACTCTCATAAATGTGGCATATTTATTTCTGTTGTTTTGTATAGTATTTACTGTTATAAGAGAAGGAACTTGCCGGGCGGTGGTGGCGCACGCCTTTAATCCCAGCACTTGGGAGGCAGAGGCAGGCGGATCTTTGTGAGTTCGAGGCCAGCCTGGTATACAAAGCGAGTCCAGGACAGCCAGAGATATTCAGAGAAACCCTGTCTCGAAAAACCAAAAAAAAAAAACAAAAGAGAAGGAACCATTTGTTGGACTGAAAGGGGAAGATGTTGGGGGGAGAGGGTGGAAGGGTGCGACAGGAAGGGGGAGTAGGGAAGGGATTGTGACTGAGATGTAACTTG
>CAJQZJ010031764.1:869771-961952 GCA_907164525.1 Lophiomys imhausi
TCTGCCTCCCAAGTGCTGGGATTAAAGGCGTGCGCCACCACCACCCGGCTTGTAACTTGAAGAAATAAAAAAATAAAGTATATAAAAAAATCAAAATGGCCGGGCGGTGGTGGCGCACGCCTTTAATCCCAGCACTTGGGAGGCAGAGGCAGGCGGATCACTGTGAGTTCGAGGCCAGCCTGGTCTACAAAGTGAGTCCAGGACAGCCAAGGACACACAGAGAGACCCTGTCTCGAAAAAACCAAAAAAAAAAAAAAAACACACAAACAAAAAGAATCAATATTAAATCGTAAGGCCGGGTATAATGGCTCACACCTATGACACACAAACACTTTTTGTTTGTTTGTTTTTGTTTTTTCAAGACAGGGTTTCTCTGTGTAGCCTTGCCTGTCCTGGACTTGCCTTGTAGATGAGGCTACCCTTGAACTCACAGATATCTGCCTGCCTCCACCGAGATTAAAGGTGTGTTCCACCATGCCTGGCTTTGTTTTGTTTTGATTTGTTTTTGTTTTTTGAGACAGGGTTTCTCTGTATACCTGGTTGTCCTGTACCCCCTTTGTAGACCAGGCTAGCCTTGAACTCAGGGATCCACCTGCCTCTGCCTCCTGAGTGCTGGGATTAAAGGCCTGGGCTACCACTCCTAGCATACAGGAACACCTTTAATCCCAGCACTCTGGAGGCAGAGGCAGACAGATCTCTGTGAGTTCAAGGACATCCTGGTCCACAGCATGAGTTCCAGGACAGCCAGGGCTACACTAAGAAACCCTGTCTTGAAAAACCAGAAAGAAAGAAAGTAAAGCCCTGGCTGTCCTGGACTCTATTTGTACACCAGGCTGGCCTTAAACCAGTACTGGGATTAAAATCATAAACCATCATGTTCAACTGATTTTGTTTTTTCCAAATGAGTTTATCTTTCTTACCAAATTATCAGGGCCCTTGAAATCCCCAGGTCTTGGGTTTTGTGTTGTGTTGGGAACTTAAAATACTCTGGTCCTTCCAACACTCTCCTAGCCTTGGTCTCTGTCCTCCCCTCTCTGGGCCTACTACTTCTACTTGTAGCCCTCTGTCTTAGGGTATGGCTTAGAAGCAGGGCTTAGGTAATACTTGATGAGTCGAGTGTTCAGTCCCACTATCTCTCTCCCTTACTTTGTCTCACCACACCCTGAACACTGAGCAGGACTCAGCTTCTTTCTTGGCCCAATCCCACGGGTTTATAATTATTGCCCTTAACCCCACTGAGAATCTAATGTCCCTGAGGTTTCTCCCCAAGCCCTTGCTGTTGCCCTTCTCCTTGCCTCCCTGTGACCTCTGTGGTTACTGTAACAAATTAACCCAAAGTTTGGTAGTCAAAAACAAATTCATTTTGTTATAGTTCTGGAGACCAGAAGTCCCAAACAAAGTGTTGAGTCATTCTCAGTACCCTCAGCTTTGGGCACCTGACTGGGACTCAGCCATCTCTGCTGTATTTTCATACTGATTTCTCTGTATCCAGATCCCCCCTCCCACGTCCCTGCCCCTTGTCTTTCTCTGAAAAGGGCATAGTTGGGGATAAGAGGCTTCATCCAGGTCCAACTCGATTATGGACCTAACTGTGACCTCCCATACCCCTCACCTGTCAGCCTTCACAGCTAGTACCCCACCAAGGCCCCATCCTCAGACAGGCGGCAGTGGGTCTAGGATCAGTGCATCTGGAAAGACTTGACTGGTGAGACCAATCCCCAACAGGCTATCTGTCCTTCCAATATGTCTTTCTACCTCCTCAGCTTCCTGCTCCATAGGGACCAATAGACTTTCTCACCTTGGCCTCACCTGTCCATGCCCTTGCCTCAGAACACAAGCCTACCTGAGAGCCCTTCTAAGGGCTTCTGAACCCAACCTTGGACTTCTGATGCAGCTATTGACCAGATCCCTTGCCCTCTAGTTCTAGCGAACAATTATTTAAGCAAGGACTGAGTTTGCCCTTGTCCATAGATGAGGTTGTATGAAACTGGGCTTTAGGCTGTAGGTAATAGCCAGTTGAGGTTGCGTGTTCTTTGTAGGGGACCTGTCTCCAGAGAGCTCTTGTCTGTGTATGGTATGCCAGGGCCTCCACGCCAGGGCCTCCCTTACTGTGCTTTATCTGACCCAACTGATCCTTCCTACCCCTGCTCTCAGTATGGTTGTTATTCCAGGGGAACCTGCAGAAACTAGCATGAGCCCTCAGAATCCTGTCCAGCCTCCCTACCATGTATGAGTGATAAAGTGGCATGCTCAAGGCCACCAGATTCAGGCCACAGTGGCCTTGGAGGGACAGGCTCTTTGGTGTTAGTGGGGGGCGGGTCAGACGTTGTGGAAATGGGAAGGGACACAGGAAGTGACCCTTTTTTTTTTTTCCATAAATGCCCAGGCTTTGATTCCCTGGGCTGGGTTTGTTTGGGGTCCAGGCAACCTCTTCTCACATTCCCATTCAGCATTTGCAGGTACAGGCCTGACATGCAGCTATTTCCTGGAGACTGAAATATTTCCCTCCAGGATGAAGGAGGGAACCTCTTAAGGCTCAGGAAGCTAAAGAAATTTAAAACTTGTGAAGCTCCGAAAGCCTCAAGGTACACACGCTCCAGTATAAGGTGGCTAACAGTCTGGCGTACCCCTTGATGAGTGCACCCAGCCCCTGACTCAAATCTAGAATCTTGGCCGCTTTTCTAAAGAGTCTGGAAGGCTACCAAGTGCGCGCGGCTCCTTTAACGGAAGGGGGCGTGTGTGGATCGCTCCGCCCCTCCTAGTTCGTCCTCCCTTCTTAAAGTGACCGTGCCTCTGAGACCGCCAAGTGAAGCTGGTGGAAGGTGCCGGATCTGGCCGCTGCCAGGGGCGGGCGGGACGCCGCACCATGTATACCATCACCAAGGGGCCCAGCAAGCTGGTCGCGCAGCGCCGCACAGGTGCGCAGGGCGGGCGGGGCAGGCGGGACGTCCTGACCGCTGGCCCGCGGCGGCTGACAGCGCCCTCCGCCCCGGCCCGCAGGTCCCCCACAGCAGCAGGTGGAGAGCAGGCTTGGGGAGCTCCTGAAATGCCGGCAGCCCGTGCCGCCGACCGCGCTACTCGCGCGCGAGCAGCCCTCCGCGCAGTCTCAGGGACCCTGGCCCCTTGCAAGGTGAGCGGGGCCGCCCCGCACGAGGGTGACCTTGGAGAAGGTTGATGGAGACCACGCGTCCTGGCGGGCAGGGGGCGGGGCACGGGCGGCTCGCGCGCTCTTCGGCTCGCTGGCTACTTCTGGGCCCTGCTGGAGTGCGTGGACCGTGGCGGCCACGTGGGTCCTTGCGGGCTTCCGACCGCTCTGCCCTGTCAAGGACTCCAGGTACCCAAGACCGAGGGACCTGGAGAACTTGGGCCGCTAACTTGGGAAGCAGTCGAGGTCAAAGTTGGGGAAAGTTGCCCAAGGCCCTGGCCCTCAAGGTCTTCAGGCCTTGTCCTTGCAGAAGAAGCGTACGTACTCTCCGCTGGCCTTATCAGGCCCCTCTGCCCCTTCAGTGACACACTGGGGCCACTGGAGCCCTCCTCCCCAGCAGTTTCCAGGTCCTGTCAGACCGATAGTTTCCTGACTTTACTAACCAGCTGTGTGTCTCCAGGGCCCCAGGGAAGCTCACCCCTAGCTACTTTGGATTTCAGCCACTGTGACCTGGAAGTGATCCCATTCCTTCAAGGCTAAACCTTTTACTTCTTTGGCGCAATTTACTGTTTCCTGTGTCGGTAGACTTCACTCTTGCTCTCTCGGCAGGCATTTAGGCTCCTGGGCTCAAGACTCTGGTAGAGGTGGCGTGTGAATGGGTTAAGGGCCCTAGGCCCTCAACAGGGAGCACAGTTGAGGACTGATAATCTCAGAGGAGGCCAAGAGTTAGACTAGCCTCATCTGGAGAGTCAGTGTGACTGGGTCTCTACCCCACTTATCTCTCAGCTACTGGGCTTCAGATGCCTTAGGTAGGAGACATCTGTCCCGACTGTGTTTGATATTCTGGCAGAGTTGGGGACTTCCTGCTAGAGAGGCATGTTGACAGATGTGGTCCACTCTGGATATACGTTCTCATTTAGAGTTCTGTCCTGGGGATGGGATAAGCAGGGGCTAGGGGCCATCCTGATGACATCAGTATATGTCGTCATTGCCCTTATGTCTCTGGGAGAACTCTCTGATGCTGGTGTGTAACCACAAAGTGGTCCCCAAGACCAGGAGCATGGAGCTGGGGTAGCCTTGGTGACCACCCCATCTCTTACCTGGAAAACTTCCTTTTTAAGTCTCCATTGTTGGGGGACAGCAAGGACAGGTTTGTGGCAATATTGGGGGTGGTATCCAGGAGGACGACAAGGTAGTAACGTTCTCCAGAACCCTGAGTTGCAAGAGACACTCCACTGCACATGTACTCTGAACAGGCTAAACTGATGTGAAGGCCTGGAGTCACCCAAAGCTGAATGAGATGGACTCCGTGTCCTTCTGGGCTCTGGGAGCTGAGGAAAGAGGGCAAGGTGTCTTCCCTACTTCCTCTGAGGTTGCTAGGTAGTTAGTTGCCCCTTCCTGGTCCCTGGACTAATTCCCACCTCTTTTAGGGCCTCCACATCTATCCCTGTATCTCCTCAAGGCCACCCTTCAAAATCACCCATGACCACCAACTTCCCTTTCTTGTCTTCCCTGAAACCTTTTCCCCATGCCATCTCTCTCTGACCAGCTCTAGGTGGAGGAAACACAGGAGGGGAGGCGCTGGTCATCCCCCCTGCTGGCATCAGGCAAAATTTCAAAGCTTTCAACCCACTAAATGGCTGGGCATGAAGGCTGCCAGTGATGATGGCCAGGCCTGCACCTCCAACATAGTCTTTCTCTTGCAAGAGACAAATGAGAGAGACTGGAGATGAAATCATGTGATCACTTGCCCCACAGATGGGGGAAATGTTCAGGGACCCCCAGCCAGAAGAGAATTGGGGCTGAGTCAGTCGTGAGCACTTCAGTCAGAATATACTGTTAAGTCTTGAAATTTGGGACCAGGACCAGGCGTGGTGACACACACCTTTTTAATCCCAGCACTCCCGAGGCAGAGACAAGCAGATCTCTGTGAGTTCAAGGCCAGTCTGGTCTACAAAGTAAGTCCAGGACAGCCAGGGCGGTTGTTACACAGAGAAACCTTGTCTCGAAAAACAAAGCAAACAAACAAAATCTTGAAATTTGGATTTGGAATCCTGATTCCCTTCACTGTGTGGCACAGACAGGGAATTTCTTTCCCCAGGCTGTAAAGATGAGTGACCAGTCACCTTGAAGGGGTAGGTACATGAGAGGAAGTCTATGGGACACTATGGCCTGGCACTGCACGCTGTGTCCATCTGAGTGGGTACAGGTGCACCCTGGGACTGATGCCCTTTCCCCTACAGAGCTATGTCTTACATAACCATGGCCTCCAAGCAGGGGTGGGGCATGACTTAGCTCTGGGTTGGTACTGTAGCCCTTGCCCTCCGGGGCCCCATTCCAACTCAGGGCCACCACCTTGATTCATTACTACTCACAGCCCCTGGCTGGGATTTCCTTCTTTATTTAAGAATCAATGCAAGCCACAGGTAGGTAGGTGTGGTAGTACACACCTACCTATATCCTCGAACTTAGGGAGATTTCTGTGAGTCTAGACCCTGCCTCAACAAAACAAAAACATACATGTAAAAAGAATTAGTGTCCGACCCTCACGCTTTCATCTCATTTGAACCCTTTTGGGCTGGAGGTGGTTGCAGGCTAGAGGGGGTTTCCGTTAATAATGCCTCATGCCCTCTGGTTCACCAAAAACGCAGGTACCCAGTGGATCTGGGAGGAGTCCTCCTTCCTGTGGTCCTCACCTGCACATCTAAGATTTTCTGTAGCCACCAGATCCTGCCAGCCCCTGGGGCTGGCAGGATCCTGTGCCCCTCAAGACCCTCCTCTTTATTTTAGTGCCCCTCTCACCTGAGGAGGAACCCAGAGCGGCGTGGGGTACCTGAGCCCAGGAAGGCGAGCAGTCCTGCCGGGACCGCGAGTGCCTGGCGGAGAGGCAGGTGCAGCCCAGGACTCCGGCTCCCACCTCCTGCTGTAGGTGCGGCCCCATTCCCTCCACGGCCCCACCCCAGGCTTCACGAGCAGAGCACAGGGCTTGGCCAGTTGCCACCAGCCAGCCAGCCAGCTGGGATGGCGCATTCCTGCCCTCCCCTGGGCCTGCTTGGCTGGGAGGGGCTCAGCTGCCTGCCCCTCATCCCTGAATATAGAGTACAGCACAGGGCTATGGGGGGGGAATCTCATTCAAGTTGCCACTTTTCTTTTGCCTTGAGGAGTGGGCCAGGCTTAAGGTTGTGTTCTTCCCACTCAACTGCCCTCCTGAGCATTCTGTGCCCATCTTCCTAGGCCCTGGGGTCAGCCAGGGAGAGGGAAGGGTAAATGCTGATCTATCCTTGTTTAGTCTGTTTTCCAACCGTGGGGGTGTCATTGAAGTAATGGGACCTGTGGGGGTTCTCTAGGAGGAGGGGGTGTTTGTACCTGATGGGTGGGGGTGGAATAGAGTTCACGATCATGCTGAGGTCAGAACCAGGTTGCTGGAAGCCTGCCCAGTGGGGACTTGGGAATGCAGAGGGGTATTGTGTGGGACCCTGCGGAAGGTCTACACACAGAGCTGGGCTCTTTCTGACTTGCAGTCCCTCACCTTCCCTGGGCCCAGAGCTACAGGTGGGAGCCGAGCTGCACTAAGCTCAGGGTCTGCAGCGAGACCCTTGTCCTGCAGCAGCTAAGGGCAGCTGCTCTGTGGTCAAGGCAGGGTCTAGTGTGGGCCTGTGCAGATGCAGAGGGTTTGTACAGAGGCCGCTCTTGAACCCTGCATAGCAGCTCCTGGACCTGGGCTACTGCCAACTGTATCTGTCTCCTACCCTCCCACAGTCCGGGGCCCAGGCTTGTGTTCAATCGAGTGAACGGCCGGCGGCCCCTCACCACCTCCCCATCCCTCGAGGGGACCCAAGAGACCTACACATTGGCCCACGAGGAGAACGTCCGATTTGTGTCCGAAGGTAGTAAGGGACCAGGGGGTGCGGCTCAGGCCACAGATTCCCAGTAGTGTGGACCTGGCTCGGCCCTGTCCTTCCCCACTATAGCCTGACTCTTAGCAGCCCAAGGGCTGGACTTTTCCTTGGCTCTCTCCTTGGTCATGTCCATTCCTTGAGCTGGGCTGGGGTCCAATGTGGCCACCAGGCTCTGGGGAGGGAGGGAATCCTGGGGCCCTGGTTCATTCTAACTGTCCTTTCCTCACAGCCTGGCAGCAGGTAGAGAGACAGCTGGATGACGGCCCTGCCGATGAGAGTGGCCCGCGGCCAGTGCAGTACGTGGAGAGCACTCCTGACCCCCGGCTGCAGAGTGAGCCCTTCCCCCATGCACTGTATCCCCAAAGAATCCTCCGACCTTTACCTCTTCACCAGGTTTTAGTCCCAGGGTGTTGGGGTAGGAAGTCTTGGGCCAGACTCCCCCATTTCCTTGGAGTGTAGGTTAAGGGCCATGGTCAGCTAGAGGGCAGGGGTACTGGCCAGCTTGGAGAGCAGCATCACTGCCCAGCATTTATTCTACCCACAGACTTTGTGCCTATTGACCTGGATGAGTGGTGGGCACAACAGTTCCTGGCTAGAATCACCAACTGTTCCTGACAGCTATCCAGGAAGGAGTGCTGCCATAGCAGAGCCTTTGCCAGAAGAGGACCATGGTGCGCCAGTCCACCTTGTGGCCTGGCTGGGTACTGGCCATACCTAAAGTGCCAACTTTTGGACATTTGCACCTGTTATTCCCTTGGCTTGGCTGTCCCAAGCTGCCAGAGCCAGGGGCCAAACCTATCTAACCTCAGTCCTGCTCACTGTGCCCAGGGACCAGCCCCTGGGGCTGGCAGGGAGGAGTCCAGGCTAATAAAGTTGAGAAACTGCCCTTTCAAGTGTCAATGATTGGAGAACCCTGAGGGATGTGTGTTGGGTCCACATGTCCACTTCTAGTTCTCAGCCTCAAACTCTAGCCTCCCCCTAACCCTTTGTGATACTCAGAATTGAACTCAGGGCCTCAAGCCTGCTACGTATATGTTCTACCTATATCCCCAGCCTTCTGTTCACTGCTACCACTTCTCCCTCCTCATCTTTTGAAACAGGATTTCAATGTGTAATCCTTGCTAATCTGAAATATGCCATGTAGGCCAGGCTAGCCTTGAGTGCACAGAGACCCACCTGCCTCTGCCTCTTAAGTGTTGGGAATAAAGCCATGTGCCACCATCCTGGAACTTTTGGTCCTCCTGCCTCCCCAGTAGCTGGGATTATAGGCTGGGTTGCAACATCCCCCTGTAACTACATCCTTTATTTACTCTTGGGCTAGCAGGAGTTACAACTTTGTCTAGCTCTCTCTTCTTCTTCTTCTTCTTCTTCTTCTTCTTCTTCTTCTTTTTTTTTTTTTTTTAATTTCTGAGATAGGTGGCTGGCCTGGAACTCACACAATGCTGGGATTAAGGCATGCCCCACCATGCTAGGCTTAACAAGGGTGATGGGGCCCTTGACCAGCTCACTTTGGAAGTATGTTGACCCAAGCTGTCCAGTCTGACTTCACTACCCTTCCTTTCAGCATCTGACATACACCAAAGTCACCAAAAAAGGTGATGCTGGCTACGGGAGTAGGGATGGGTTTGTTTTGTCTGCCAATTAAAGAATTAAAAGGCAGAAATCTTGGTGATACCTGGGAAATCAAGGTCCCTTCTTGGGGTTCTTAGTTTCATTAATATAATATAATAAATTAATATAATAATTTAAGGGACCAGGCAGGAGGAGCTCTGGGAATTCAAGGCCAGTCTGGTTCCCTAGCCAGATCCTAGACAGGTTTAACCCTTTAAGGGAGGAGCCAAGGGCATGTCTCTCCACTTAGAGACGGAGTCCATTCTTTACACCAGGACTTAACTGGAATGGGATTCTAGACTGCAGGGACTATTCTCTCAAGCCTGTAGGTATGGCTGTCCGATATTGGTAAAAGATGTCTCAAGGGTCTTTGGATATGTGGTGAGCCTGAGGGGGACCTGGAGTCCTTGGGTGTTGATCAGGTGCCTCCATAGAAAGCATAGATGAGGCCCAGCCTGGGTGGATCGTGGATGTGGACAGGCCTCACTCCGCATGCTCTCTCTGGCTCACATGCAGAAAAAAGGTTCAGCCCTCAAAAACAGAGGTCCCGGAAAGGGTCAGCGGCCACGCCTGCTTCGCACAGCTAGCTAGGCCACCCGCACAGCCGGCGGAGGACAGGGCTAGGCGTGGCCGCAGAGCCCCGGGCGGGAGGCCTGAGAACCTGCCAGAGGCGGGGTGTTGCTGCTAGGCGACCGGGTGCTCCGCCGCCAGGGGAGTTCGGTGCGTCGCCACGGGCGGCGACGGAAGTGACGCGACGTTGCCAGGCGGCTGTTGCTAGGCGCCGTGCTGCGTGTCTTGCGTCGGACAGCGTCAGCTGAGGCGGGAAGCGCGAGCCGCGGCGCCATGGCCGGCGGGAGCGGCGCGCGCAAGGCGCGCTGTGGTCGGGTCTCGCGTCCCGGGAGTCCCGGGTCTGAGGTCCCCGCTGCGTCACTGACTGTATCTCGCGCGGAGGCCCGTCCCGCGGGCGGCGGCGGAGGGTCGCGGCGCGCTGCCCAGGAGCGGTGCTCAGGCGGCGTCCCTTCTCCTGCAGCCTGGCAGCACCCTTTCCTCAACGTATTCAGACACTTCAGGGTGGAGGAGTGGAAACGGTCCAGCAGAGAGGGAGATGTGGCTGTGGTGACGGTACTGGCCGGGGGTCTTTCCTGCCCCTGAGCGAGCAATCTCCCAGTGGGCACTGTGACTGTCTTCCAGCTTTGCGCTGTTGGCAGCTCCCCTCTCTTTCTAGGACAAGGTCCTGAAGAGCACCGTGTATCGCATCCGTGGATCTGTGTCTGCCAGCAACTACATCCAGCTCCCCAAAACTAGCACCCAGTCTCTGGGGCTGACTGGGCGGTACCTGTATGTGCTTTTCCGGCCTCTGCCCACCAAGCACTTTGTCATCCACCTGGACGTATCCACCGAGGTACTCAGCTTGGAAGGAGGGCTGTGTGTTTGTGGCTGCTTATTCCCCATAATCTCCATCTCATGGCTTCCTTCTGCCTCATAGGACGGCCGGGTCACCCGTGTGTCTCTCTCCAACCTCTTTAAGGAGTTCAAGTCCTCTGCAACATGGCTTCAGTTCCCCTTTGTCTTCCAGACTAAGACACCCAGGAGAGGTGGTGACACCTGGTCCAGGAGGGACAGCTTGAATGAAGGCCTAGAATGGGATGGTACAGGCCCAAATGGGCTTGTCCTTGTGTGTGGCCCTGGGGACAGCTGGGGGCTGGGGCTGGGAGGGTTGCAGCTCTGGAAAGTGGGGACACAAAATGGGAGGTGCTGACTTTGCACCTGGCTTGCAGACCTGGCAGGCGTGGCACCCCCTACTGCCCGCTGGACCTGCCTGCAGCTTGATCTGCATGACATTCTGAGGTTCTACCTGAGCCAGCACTACAGCCACCTCAAGAGCGTCAGGCTGTGTGCCAACCTGCTAGTCAGAAACCTCTACACCAGTGATCTCTGCTTTGACCCTGGTGAGGCCCACTCTTCATGCCCTGCCCCAATCAGAAGGCCAAAGCCCTCCCACTGGCAGATGAGAGCCCTGCACCAGGGCCCCCAGTTCTACAAAAAGCATTGGGGTGGCCTGGTGAACTGGCAGATACCGGGTATTGCATCTTGCCTGGGGTGGGAAGGAGTAGGACAAAGTTCCCTTGATCTAGAACGGCCCTCATTCTTCACTCTAGCCGTCACTGTCACTGAGGCCCGACGTACAAAGTTGTCTGTCAACCCTGTGCCTCGAGAAATGGCCTTCCCAGTGCCAAAAGGGGACAATTGGCATGACCATTACATCCACATTCGGTGAGGAGCTCTGGACCTTGGGTGGTGAGGGGCCAGGTGGCCTTCAGTCCCCAGATACTGATTTTTGCTTTTGCCTGTGTTTGCCACCTGTGAGGTTTCCAAGTGCTGGCTCAGAAGCACGCGATGAGCAGGTTGAGAAGAGCTGTTCCCCTCCAGAGGCAGGTGGGCTGGGGCTCTACAGGGCGCATAGTTTGATGAGAACAGAATGGGGGGATCCCGAGAAGGGGTTCAGTAGCACGGAGACTATAGCTGGTATGTGCCTGGGGCGGCCTGGATGTAGGCACAGAAAGGCCTAGCTGGTGGTCATCTGAGTTTCTAGAATCACATTTAAGGTCTATGCAAGTGGCATCTGATCCCCACGCTTTTGTGTTGGGAGAAGAGCTGCCAGGGTCTGGGGTAGAATGATTGCAGTGTTTATGGTGTGGCACCTATAATATGGGTGAGGGGCGCCACCTGCTCCTCCCTGCGCCTTTGCTGACATTCTCACAGGCTTCTTGCTGCCCTACTCTGGCTCTCTGTTCTAGTCTTCCTGGGCCATGTGTCACGGCATCTGCCTCATCCAGTGATCTTCAGCAAACTTTTGCTGAGCAGTAGGTCCCCTGTGGCCCAGATAGCTACTCCTACATTGGTGAGTGCACTTGAGAAAGGGCTGGGGAATGGTAGCCCTAGGATGCTGATGGCATGTGTTCCATTACAGCCATGCCAGGTCCCCTCAGCACCGAGACTCCTTCCAGAGGTCAGTCTGACTTACAAGTATCCAGAGGTCTCCAGTGTAGGTACCTCCAGCATCTTTGGTCAACATCCTTCAGCCTGGGATGAGGTCACTGATGGACACATGGTGGTCGGTGATAGACATGTTCTTGCCAACAAATCATCTGGAGTGCCCATGGCCCTTGAGGATAATGGCTCCTGTAAGGTGAGTGCCTATCTGAAGGCGTTTGGCATTAATGAGATAGCTGGCTAGCTGACCTCAACCCCCTGAGCAAGGGCCTCAGAGCAAGAGACCTTGTTGATGAATAAAGATGCATTTGTTCCTGATGACAACTCTAAGGGTCGCCCCAGATAGTCCATCAAAGGACAGGGCCTGGGGTTTCTGGAGGCTTTACCACTGTAGTCAGAGGGTTACTAGTAACAGGGGCTCCCCTGTACCTAGGCTTTTTTTGCTTTTTTTTTTTTTCAAGACAGGGTTTCTCTGTGTAGCCCTGGCTGTCCTGGACTCACTTTATAGACTAGGCTGGCCTTGAACTCACAGAGATCCACCTGCCTCTGCCTCCAAGTGCTGGGATTAAAGGCGTGCGCAACCATGTCTAGCAATTACAGGCAACTGTGAACTGCCATGTGGGTGCTGAGATTTGTACCTGGGTCCTTTGGAAGAGCAGCCAGTGCTCTTAACCACTGAGCCATCTCTCCAGCCCTCCAGGGTTTTCTTTGACAGACAGCACAGGTGGGGCTTTTGCCGCAGATGGAATGACTTCCTCGAATCTCATTTTGCATTTTCCTATTTCAGTTCTTCCTCCCAGACCCAGTCCTGAGGCTCAAGGGAGTCATCGGCTTTGGGGGTCACAGCACCCAATGGGTAAGATTTCAAGGCACTTTCTAAGCCAGTCCTCATTAGGTGTGGCATGGGTGGTGTTTTGGAAAGAAAAGACTTCTAGTCCTGTCTTGGGCACTTTCTTTCCTATGGTCCTCAGGAAGCCCTGCCCTGCCCACGTCTGCTCATTCCTATGAGCAGATGTGAGTCAGGCCATGAGTACCCCCTATTCACCTGGCATGATCTGACAGTTAATGGAAGGAATTATAGGGCTCTTAAAGATCCAAGAACTCTGGGTTATGTATTTTTAAAATTTTTTAAAGAAATTTTATGTGTATGAGTCTTTAGCTTGCATATGTGTGTGTGTCCCATGAGGATGCTGGATGCTGGGGAGGTCAGAAGAGGGCATTGGATCCCCTGGAACTGGAGTTATACAGATAGTTGTCAGCTACCAGGAAATGAACTTAGACTGTCTGTAAAAGGAACAAGTGCTTTACACTGTTGAGCCATCTCTCCAGCCCCATAAAGATTTGTTTATTTTATGTGTATGTGTGTATTTACTACATGTGTGCAGAAGCCCACAGGTCAGAAAAGGGCATCAGATCATCTAAACAAGAGTTACAGGTAGTTGTGAGCCACCATATGGGTTCTTGGACTGGAACTTAAGTCCCCTTCAAGAGTAATAACAACTCTCCAGCCCCGGTTACCTCTTTAGATCTATGCAGTGGGGCTCCAGGAAAAGCCTCAGCTAGAAAGGAGTGGTGTTTCCCTCCTTCCTTTGCCCTCACCAGACCCTTCTGGGCATGCTCTCTGAGTCTTTGCTCTTTTGCTACCAAGATCACCAATCTTTCATGTTGAAGGGGCTTTAGTTGTCTTTTCCACATATGCTCGTGATAGAGGGACAGATGTGTTTCTGGGTGACCAAATGCTTCTGTGTCTGTGCGCACAGGTGTGCATGTGCACACGCCAGTCTCACCTTCCAAATAGCCAAGCGGGACCTAGCTGGGTTTCTGTGGGTAACTTTGGTCCTGGCTCTCCTGTGCTAGGCCCTATGGACTAAAGATGGTGTGGCTGTTGTTTACCCCTGCCATGCAGTCATCATTGTCCGACAGATCGATACTGGACAGCAGAGATTTTTCCTTGGCCACACAGACAAGGTATGTGCCTCTTGGGCCTGGGTGGGGAGAGGTGAACCTTCAGGCCATGTCCCCTTCCTTTTTCTTGTCCTTCTCCAGGTCTCTGCCCTGGCACTTGATGGGAATGATATGCTGCTAGCATCAGCTCAGGTGCAGCCTCCCAGCATGGTGCGTGTCTGGGACTTTCAGACTGGGGGATGCCTGTCCCTCTTCAGAAGTCCACTGCACACCATCTGCTCTCTCAGGTGCGGTGGCCTTGGGGCAGGGCAGCTGTGGGAATGGGAGGAGTCAAGAAACTGCTGACCTCATCTCCCATATCTACAGCTTCTCTGGTAGTGGATCGCTCCTCTGCGGCGTGGGCAAGGACAGACATGGAAGGACGGTAATGTGTCAACAAACCTGTTGCAGGAGGTGGGGCCCTGCCACTTGGGTAGTGAACTGCAGCCAGCCTTTGCTTTTTCTTTCTTTCTTTTGTTTTTTATTTGTTTGTTTGTTTTGAGACAGGGTTCTCTATGTAGCTTTGACTATCCTGGAACTCTCTGTAGATCAGATCAGACTGGCCTCAAACTCATAGAGATCTGCCCACCTTTGCTTTCTGAGTGCTGGGTTTAAAGGTGTGCACCACCACTGCCTGACTCAGCCTTTGCTTTCTTTTTTCTTTCCTTTTTTTTTTTTTTTTTTTTAAAAAAGACAGGGTTTCTCTGTGTAGTCCTGACTGTCCAGGACTCATCTTGTAGAGCAGGCTGGCCTTGAACTCACAGAGATCCACCTGCCTCTGCCTCTTGAGTGCTGGGATTAAAGGCATGTGCCACCACTGCCTGGCTCAGCCTTTGTGCATTGGTGTTTTGTATGTATGTCTATGTGAAGGTATCAGATCTCCTGGAACTGGAGTTACAGATGGTTATGAGCTGCCATGTGGGTGCTGGGAATTGAATTGGGGTCCTCTGAAAGGGCAGCCAGTGCTCTTAACCCCTGAGCCATCTCTCTAGCCCCTCAGCCTTTGCTTCCTAAAACTTTTGTCTTTGTTTATTTCTGCTTATTAAAGTAGCATGTATGCCTTACTTTAAGATGGGGGCTAGATGGTTAAGAGCACTGGCTGTTCTTCCAAAGGACCTGGGTTCAAATCCCAGCACCCACATGGCAGTTCACAGTTGTCTAATTGCTGAGCATGGTGATGTACGCCTTTAATCCCAGCACTTGGGAAGCAGAGGCATGTGGATCTCTGTGAGTTCAAGGCCAGCCTGGTCTACAAAGTGAGTTGAGGACAAAGAAACCCTCTCTGTTTCTGTTTCTGTCTCAAGAAAAAGAAAGCTGGGTGCTAGAGAGATGACTCAGTGGTTAAGAGCACTGACTTTTTCCAGAGGCCCCTGGGTTCAATTCCAAACATCAGCATGGAGGCTCACAAACTGTGACTCCAGTCCCAGGGGATGCTTGCTTCTGGCCTCTGTGGGCATTGTGCATACACAGTGCACAGATATACATTTAGGAAAACACTAATATATATAAAATAAAAATAAAATCTTATGGCTGGAGAGATGGTTCAGCGGTTAAGAGCACTGGTTGCTCTTCCAAAGGACCCAGGTTCAAATTTGAGCACCCACATGGCAGTTCCAAACTCTGTAATGGCCAGGCGTGGTGGCACATGCCTTTAGTCCCAGCACTCTGGAGGCAGAGGCAGGAGGATCTCTGAGTGCAAGGTCATCTTGGTCTAGAGTGAGATCCAAGATAGCTAGAGCTACACAGAGAAACCCTGTCTTGAAAAACAACAAAACAAAACAAAAAATCTTTTTTTAAAAAGAGAATCAAGATGCCGGACAGTGGTGGCACACACCTTTAATCCCAGCACTTGGGAGGCAGAGGCAGGCAGATCTCTGAGTTCGAAGCCAGCCGCCTGGTCTACAAAGTGAATCCAGGACAGCCAGAGCTGTTATACAAGGAAACCCTGTCTTGAAAAACCAAAAAGAGAGAGAGAGAGAGAATCAAGATGGTCTGGATGTGGTGGCATATTCCTTTGTTTCATTTTGTTTTGTTTTGCTTTGTTCCCCCTATTCCCAGACAGAGTTTCTCTGTGGAGCCCTTGGTGACCTGTAACTTGTGCTGTAGACCTAGCTGGGTTTGAACTCACAGTGATCTACCCATCTCTGCCTCCAAGTGCTGGGTTTAATGGCTAGAACCATCACTGCCTGGTGGTGGCACATTCCTTTAGCCCTGCCACTGGGGAGGCAGAGGCAGGTGGGTAGTTCTCTAGGCCAGCCTGGTCTACATAGTAAGCTCCAAGCCAGCCAAGGATATATACTCTAAACCTGTATTTAAATATTCAGTGTTGTCAGGGTTGTAGGCATTTTGGTGCTCTGAAGTGACCCAGTGTTTCAATGTGGGCTACCTCTGGCTTTTTTTTTTCCGTGAATGTTGGGAATCCAGTCCAGGGCCTCACAAGTTAGACAATTGCCCTGCCCCTGACGTATGTCTCGGTCTCAGTCAGGTTTTGTTTGTCTCTATAGACAGCCACAGCCGTACTCTGCAGACTTGGCGTTCAGAGGCAGATCACTATGTCAGGGAAAAGCCCCTGCCTGTTGAGGGTCTGGGGGCTCAGCTAGCCCTTACAGGCAGGGTTCCGCCAGGCAAAGATCTCACAGGGTTTGATACTGGCACCTGGAGTTCATTCTGAGTTTGTTGCAGGTGGTGGTGGCCTGGGGCACAGACCAGGTGGGCCTTGGTGGCGAGGTGGTTGTTCTTGCGAAGGTGCATACTGACTTTGATGTTCAGACCTTCCGGATTGCCTTTTTTGATGAAACCAGGTGACGTGGCCAGGCTGTGTGGTACTGGGACAGGGTGTGGGCATTGAGCCCCTCTGCTCCACATTGCTTACT
This sequence comes from Lophiomys imhausi, assembly GCA_907164525.1. Lineage (NCBI taxonomy): Eukaryota > Metazoa > Chordata > Mammalia > Rodentia > Muridae > Lophiomys > Lophiomys imhausi. The sequence continues at coordinate 886,238 of CAJQZJ010031764.1, forward strand.
CCTCCATACCTACAGGATGGCATCGTGTGGTCGGGGCAGCGTGCGGCTGTGGCGGCTGCGCAGCGGTGTGCTGCGCTCCTGTGCCGTGGACCTAGGGGAGTATGGCGCATTGGAGCTCACTGGCCTCGCCTTCACACAGGCCCTCGATGGCCATGAAGTGCCCTCGGCCGGCATGCTGTGAGTCCCTTTTGTCCTTACCCAGCCTGCCCTTTGCCTGGAGTGCCCTGCCTTACCTGTTACCTCCCTTTGGCAGCTTTGTGTGCAGCCATAGTGGGCACATCCTGGAGATTGACCCCCAGCGCATGGTGGTGCAGCACATCCGCCGCTTGCTGCCCTCACAGTCCTCTGGTGTTCCCCTCACAGAGAAGCAGAACTTCAGCGCGGGTAGGTGGACACCCGTCCCTAGGGGAAGTGATGTCACACTGAGATACTGACGCCTGCCCTTTTTAGGGTCCGGCATTGCTATCAGCAGCCTCAGTGTCTCTACTGCCACATGTGCCGTGGGCTCTGAGGATGGCTACCTGCGCCTCTGGCCCCTGGACTTCTCTTCAGTGCTCCTAGAGGCCGGTGAGATTGCAGACGTTTGTTTACCCTAGTTTAGGGGGAGTTGGCCATGCCACAGGGGAGGGTGGGATCCTTTGGCTCTGGTTTTGGTAGCACTCTTCTTGGGCTGGACAGTGAGTTGTGGGGAGAGGGGATGGCCCTGAACCTGGCTGCCTGTCAAAACAAGTGCTGCCTGTGAGCTGTTTTCACAGGGGATTTGGGGGCAGTGGCTAGTGGGCATGATACTCTCAAAACCCTGAGGTTTTGGCAGCAATGGAACAGGTGGTCTATGTCTTGGGAACCCCAGAGCTCACATGGTGTAGTATGAGCTTTCCTGACTCTTGCTGGGCCCCAGAAACTGTTGACCCACCCTTCCCACAGACCACGATGGGCCTGTCAGTTCAGTCTCCTTCAGTCCCGATGGTCTGTGTGTGCTGTCCACCACCGCTTCAGGCCATCTGGGCTTCCTGGACATCCCCTCCAGGGAGTATACTATATTGGCACGCTCCCACATGGCCCCAGTGCTGGCGCTTTCTACAGAAAAGAACCGGGGACAGATGGCCACTGTGTCCCTGGACCACACTGTCCGCATCTGGGACCTGGCTACCCTACAGCAGGTGGGGAGTGGCAAAAGGCAGGCAGGGGATAGGTCCAGATGCCACACCAGGGGGACCCACAGGGAATTTGGTCCTTCCAGCCCAATCTCTAGAACTTAGTATTAAAATCACATGGAGTACTCCTGTCCCTTGGGTTGTCTTGGCCTCTAACACCTCTTCATGGTGGCCTTTTCTCTCCAGCTGTATGACTTCTCATCCTCTGATGAAGCCCCTTGTGCTGTTGCTTTCCACCCCACACTGCCAAACTTCTTTTGTGGCTTTAGCAGTGGGGCTGTACGCTCCTTCAGCTTGGAGAACTCTGGAGTCCTGGTAGAACACACGTGAGTGCCCCCAGGGGACCAGGGTCACACAGACACCAGCAGTGAATATGGAATCTGAGGAGATCTGTGGGATCCCAGGTGGGGAGGACCCTTTGCAGGAAAGCCAGTGCCGCCACAAACCCCATCTTGGCTCCCAGGGCCAAGTCAGTGAGTGTCCCATGTGTGATGCAGGCGTCACCGAGGGGCCATCACCAGCCTGGTCATCACCCCTGACGGCAGATTCCTGTTCAGCTCCTGCTCTCGGGGCTCCCTAGTCCAGTACAACTGTGCTGTCTCCCAATGCTGCGTCCTCCGTGTGGCAGGTCAGGCTCCTGCCACTCACGCTGGTTCCAAGGCACTGGGGTGATTTGTCTTAGTTTTCTATTGCGATCATAGTGACCATGACCAAGAGCAGCTTGGAAAAGAAGGCTTTATTTCAGCTCACAGCTCACAGTCCATTCAGGGAGGTCAGGGCAGGAACTTCAAGATAGGAACTAAAGCAAAGGCCATGGAGGAGCGCTGCTTACTGGGCTTGTTTGCCTTCCTCCCCATGGCTTGCTCAGCCTGCTTTCCTACACACCCCAGGACCACCTACCCAGAAGTGGCAATGCCAAAAGGGGCTGGGCCCTTCCACATCAGCCAGTCATCAATCAAGAAAATGCTCCCACAGATTTGCTTACAGGCCAATCTGATAGAGGTGTTTTCCCAATTGAAGTTTCCTCTTCCCAGATGTTCCTGGCTTGTGTCAAGATTATCAAAAAAAAAAAGCAAAAAATCTAACCAGGGCAAGCCCATCACCTCCACATTCAGGGCATGTGTTGTCCCATGTCCCTCCCACTAAAGAGGGGTCTCTGGACTCTTCACTACTCAAGGGTCAGTAAGGATCTGTGCCCATTCTGCTTCAGAAGCTGGGCACCAGGAAAGCAATTGGGAGAGGCCCATGCAATGGGCATCTATGCCTCTGGCAATCCTCCTTGACTTATGCCTGCCAAGTGTCATGTGATCACAGCCTGTGAGAGCTCTTGGTGAGCTCAGATGCAAGCCCTGTGGAAGCCATAGTGGCCAGTGTATGCTGCAAGGGCGATGGCATTGTCTCCCACCACTGACCCCCTGCCCTGTGCTGCTACAGCCAACATGCTATGTCAGGATGGCCGCCCCAACCCCAATACTCTGGCAGTCAGTGGAGACAGCTCCCGGCTGGCCTTCGTGGGTCCCTCCAAGTGCATGGTGACAGTCGTGGAGTCGGCTTCCTTGGATGAGGTGAGTAATGTGGGACTTCCTAGGTCCAGTGTTCTGCCTGACTAGGTATAAATTGTCCAATTACCTATAAGAGGCTACACCTGCTCAGGAACAGTTCTGGGCCTATCCACAATGCTAAGGGCCCTGGGCTCACCATGCTCTCCAGAAACTCAGCTTCCTGTGTGGGAGTTGTGTCTGGGTACCCAGATGGTACCCAGAAGCCACTTCCCTCCCTAGCTCTGGGTGGTGCCCACTAATCCTGGAGTTGGAGGCTAGTGATCACTTGTTCCCCAGCTACTACATGTTGATGTCAGTACCCTCGGCCTGGCCAGCAACCACCTGGACTGGGCTTTGGCCGTTTGCTTCAGCCCTGGGAACTCAGATCATCTGCTGGTGTCCACATCCTCTAACAAGGTTGTGGTACTGGATGCTGTGTCAGGGCACACCATCCAGGAGGTGAGTCATGGGAATATGGGCAGTGGCCTGCTGATCTTCCCTGTTCCTGCAGCCTTGCCCCCAGTGCCAGCTGCTCGTGCAGAGGGGCTTCTTTAAGAATGCTTCATTCTAGTTATCTAGTGTCCGCCCCAGAGCCTGCGCCTCCCTGGCTCTTAGTGAGGATGCTCGTTTGCTGCTGGCAGCCACTGGCCGGACCATTACAGTGTGGGATTATCCAACGCAGGCGAACCCCAGCTGTCAGGTATGTGCTGTGTTGGCTGAGGAGATCCTGGAGGACCAAGTGAGGGAGGGCAGGGACTGGAAGGATGGAAGGTGATATGTGGAACCGTCTGCCTGCTAAGGCCAAGTGCTACATGAGGATACTTAGAAATTGAGAGGACAGAATCCTGGACATGCTCTGGGTCCCCATATGTGGTGCTTGCTGCCCCTAGGTGTACATTGGCCACTCAGAACCTGTACGCGTTGTAGCCTTCACCCCTGATCAGCAGCAGGTCCTCAGCGTGGGGGATGCCATCTTCCTCTGGGATGTTCTGGCCACCCTTGAGAGGCAAGTATCTCCCCTTCACCATATCTGCATGGGCCTTTCACTGGCTAGCCCCTGATACCTTCTCTTGTTCTCAGAGACCAAAGTGATCCTGGGGCACCCCCAGTTCATGATGCTGGTGAGTGACCCGGGCTTAGCTGGAAGAGGTGGGTATGGCAATGTTAGTTGGTGTGGAGCTGACACTGGGGTGGTGACCACATTGGGCAGGTGGCACCTTTTTCTCTCCTATGCCTGATGTGTCTCTCATTACCACAGAGACTGCCTTCCTAATAGACAGATCTGACATGCCCAACTGTGACATGGTCTTTCTATCTCTAGGCTCTAGTGTAGGACAGCTGGAGGACCTGGCATTTGGGGCCAGCGGACTCCCTCGGCAGCAAGTGCCCATACCATCTCAAGCATCACCACCCCCACTGAGTATCCATGGCAGGCCTCTCGAAGGCAGTGCTGGTAAGGGTTGGGGTCCTGGGCAGGTCTGGGTGTACAGGGTTACAGCGTGTGCTTTGGTACTGATTCTGAGTGGTGTCGGGCCAGGTACTAGTTTTTCCTTTTCTTTTTTTCTTTCAAGACAGGCTCTCACTCTGTAGCTTTGGCCGTCCTAGAACTCACTACATAGACTAGGCTGACCTCAAACTCACAGAGATCTACTTGTCTCCATCTCCCAAGTTCTGGGTTTAAGGCGTGTACCACCAAGTCTGGCTTTGTTTTTTCTCTTGTTGATCCTAACCCTAGGCACCTCCTCCAAATCGGATGAGGGAGGACTCTGTGAGGAGAACCATGTTTCTGAGGCATTCCTCCAAGACCAGGCTCCGACCCCACCTGTGCTGGTGGAGAGGGAGGCCAGTGGAGCTGGGGATGGTCCTCGGGAGGCTGCGAAGGGCTCTTGGGCACTTGGTGTACTTCCTTCTCACCACACCCAAACAAGTAAGCAGATGGTCACTGACAGGGACTGAGGCCTCTGTCAGGCCATTTTTTGGGGCTTGTAGTAATGTTTCCTGAAAGATGAGTTGAGGTCACCTTCAGGACTCTGGGGACCTGGTGCATCTGTAGCGAGTGCGACACAGATCTCAGCCTAGCAGGGTTGGGGGGCTTTGTGTCTTGGGAGGGATCTCTGATGTTAGCAGGCAGTTCAATGTCCTGTGGCCTCTTTCTTCTCCTGTCAGGTGAATGGAGCCTTCAGAGAGTAAATGCTGACCTGCCAACCCGCCCAGATTCCTACAAACACTTCACAGCTCGCTATAAGGCCTCTACACGAGTCGAGGTTGGCAGCACACCATGCTATGGGTTTCTGAGAATGGTCTTCTCTGCTGAACGTGTGCCCTCTCAGTTTTCCCCAGGGCAACTTTCACTCCATCCTGCACACACACATCCTCTACCCTGTAGCACATATACTCAACTTTCTGGTGCTCTGCTGATCCTACCTCTGTCTCTCACCAGTGCTGCCCTCCTGGACCCCTCTATACTCCAGGAGCATCAAGCTCCTATCTCCCTATTTATACACCATGTCCCTTACCTGACCATTCTTTGTGTATCCCCAAGCAGCTCACCTGTGCAATTTGGGGGCCAGCTATGCTGGTTACCAGCTTTCCGGGTCTGCTTCCTTGTAGAGTGTCTCCTTCCCTCCCGTTGGCAGGGAGCAGCTTCGACTGAAGGCTGTTGTGGGCTACAATGGGAACGGGCGGGCCAACATGGTCTGGAGGCCCAACACAGGTAGGGCTGCAGTGCCCAGTCTCATCCTCTAGAGTGGGTTCTCCACAGCAAATAAGCACTGGATGTCAGTTGAAGCTTCTAGTACAGGGCACTGGCACATGCCCTTGTTAGCCCAGAGCCCCATGAGGTCTGACTGCCAACAGTGATGGAGATACTGCCATTTTCCTTGTCTACAGGCTTCTTCGCCTACACATGTGGTCGCCTGGTGGTGGTGGAGGACCTACATTCTGGTGCCCAACGGCACTGGTGTGGCCATCCCCAGGAGATCTCCACTCTGGCACTCAGCCAGGATGGCCAGGTGCGTACTCTGCCCATGTCCAGGGGCACAGTGTACAACAGCGTGGCATGGACACATCCCGGCTTACCCTCCTTTCAGCAAGGGCAGGCATATGTAGCTGCCTCAACTTCTTACTCACCCTCCTGCCTACAGGTCTTGGCCTCTGCCTCCTGTTGTGGCAACACAGCTGCCCGGTGCCAGATCCGCATTTGGGATGTCCCCAAGGGCCTCTGTCGGCACCTCCTTTCCCACCATGACACAGCTGTACAAGCACTGGCCTTCTCACCAGATGATGAGTTCCTTGTGACACTGGGTAGGTAGGCTTGGGGAGACAGAGAGAGGCGGACTTCCTCGGAGCTCTGGTGGTTTGACTATGCCTGACATCCCTGTTTTGTGTCCCTAGGGGACTATGCTGACTGTACCCTAGCCCTGTGGAGCATGCCCACCTATGAACTTCTGTCATCCACTCGCCTGCCGGAGCCTGTGCATGGTGTAGCCTTTAACCCCTGGGATGCCAATGAGCTCATCTGTGTGGGCACAAGTGCCATCTCCTTCTGGCTCCTGGAGCACCATGGGTCAGACACCAGCTTCCAGGTACCAGGCTGCTGGCTGAGGTGTTTCTTTTCTTCTGTTTGTATTGGCATTTCACCTGCATGTGTGTCTGTGTAAGGGAGCTAGATCCTATGGACCTGGAGTTGCAGACAGTTGTGAGCTGCCATGCAGACTCTGGGAATTGAGCCCGGGTCCTCTGGAAAAGCAGGCTAATGCTCTTAACCTCTGAGCTATCTCTTCAGCTCTGAGGTGTTTCATGGGCAACTTCAGAGGATACATCCTGGTGGCCTGAGGATATCACTGACCCACAGCCACACTTGTGCTCTGTCAGGTACACCGAGAACCAGTCCCTGAGGAATTGGGGGCGTCCGAGTTGACCTCACTCTGCTATGGGGCAAGCCCTCTGCTCTACTGTGGTTCCAGCTCTGGCCAGGTCTGTGTCTGGGACACTGGCACTGGCCACTGCTTCCTGGCCTGGGAGGCTGATGACGGCGAGATTGGTGGGTGTACGCAACCTCTGTAGCCCTCCAGCTGTGTTGGCTGTTGCAGTGTGAGGGTGGGCAGCTCATACCCACTGTTTTCTAGGAGTGCTGCTGTGCTCGGACTCAAGACTGATCAGTGGCAGTAACACAAGAAGGCTGCGCCTTTGGGCCGTGGGGGCTGTACCAGAGCTGAGGCGCAAAGGCTCGAGTGCCAGGTGAGTGGCCATGGACCTCTCTCCTATACCATTCCCTGGGGTTTTGGTCACAGAGTCTCAAATCCTTGATGGGCCCTGCAAGCCAGCACTCCTGTAGCACAGCTCTCGGGTGAAGACTGCCCTACATATCTGTCATTAGCTGGGCCCTCCTTGAGGAGTCACTCAGGCATAGCATGGGCCTCGCAGGCTACAGACCAAGGAGAGAGAGGCTTGAAGCCCCTCGCTCTGTAGGGTCTGGGTCCCTTTACCCATGAGAGCAGAGTGACAGACTGATGACTGCTGGTGTGCCCATCACCTGGCACGCTCAGCTGGATTATGTCTCCAGCCTCAAGACTCCTTTCCCTCTTCTCTCAGATCCAGCTCTGTTTTCATGGAGCGTGAGCTGACCCTGGATGGGGCTGTTGTGAGTGCCAGCTTTGACAGTGGGATGGACATGGGTGTAGTGGGCACCACTGCTGGCACGCTCTGGTACATCAGCTGGACAGAAGGCACTAGCACCCGCCTCATCAGTGGCCACAGGAGCAAGGTGAGCCTGCTGGGCTGTTAGGGAAGACAGGATTTCCACCCCAGGCAGGGCAGCTAGGGCAGCAAGCCCATCTACCACCCCCCTCTTCCACCATAATCATCCTGTCTTCAGCTCATGAGTAACACTTAGGAGTCTCTTGGGTGCAGGCATTGTATTGTTCAGGGCCTTACTCTGCAGTGTTTCTATGTCCTGGTTTCTATATTTTACTTGTCTTTCTTGTAACTTGTTAAAGAACCCACATCACCTGCTTAGCACTTCCCAGAGATTGGCTCTGCTCACATCATCAGGGACTTACTGTGGTGTCCAAGTGGCAGGAGGCCCAGCAGGTCCTGGTTGGATCTGCTCATATGCAGTTGGAACTGGTCTGGCTATTTCAGGTGTTTTCACACATCTAGGCAGGCCTATTGTTTGATGGGACCATCTGGATTTATTCATGCCCGATAGATTGTTCCTATGGGCTGTGTCAGGCTCCCTTCAGTGTCCATCAGACTTCCAACTTCATCCAGGCTGTGTGTCAGTTCTTCTGTCCTTTCTATGGCCAGTCTCCCATTGTTCAAATAGCTGGCACGCTCTCTCACCCACAAAAGTTTAAGTCTTTAGCCCTTATCTGTGCTGGCAGTCCTGACTGCTTTCCAGCACTGAGGGTGGGCAGGAATTCTAGGTCCATGGCCATGTGATATGAGCCTCATGAACCCACTATTGGTCAGCTGTATGGAGCTGGAGATGGGAGCCAGGACCCACAAGCAACCCCTAACCCTGAATTTTCTCCAAGAGATGTCATGTATCAGTTTACACTGAATTTCACTGGCTCCTGGCATCTGCGCCACCTTTCTCCAAAAACCCTGCTTTTCAGTGGTACCTACGAGATACACATTTTCTCCATCAAGGCATCAACAGCCTGAATAAAAAGCCACAAAGCCACTTGTTGTGAGCACTGGTGTCTCCATGTGCTTTTGCTTTCAGTCTGCAGCCAGCTGGAGACGCATGGTCACATTATGTATTGTAGGTTCTGTCAATGTTTCCCGTGGCTTCCAAGTCCCATCTACTGATGGTTCATCCCCAAGCCTAGGGAGTAGCATGTACCTCACATGGAGGTGGTTGGGCCTGGTGCGCTTGGACAGAGACTGTTGTTCCTGTGTGGGCAGCCTGGCCTAGAGAGCAGTGTAGGAAGGGCCCAGATGGGCATCCTCTCAGCCATACTGGGGTCCCACAGGTAAACGAGGTGGTCTTCAGCCCCAGTGAGTCTCACTGTGCCACCTGTGGCGAGGATGGGAGCGTGAGGGTATGGTCTTTGGCCAGCATGGAGTTGGTGATCCAGTTTCAAGTGCTGAACCAGGTAGGTGGGGAATTCTGGGGGGACTGGTGTATGTTCAAAGCAGAGCCCACGTCACGTGCTCCGCTCTCATGTGCTGAAGCTGATGCCTCTGTCACCTTCCTGGGGAAATGCTGGTTTTCCCCCTCCATGGGACACTAGAGCTGCCTCTGCCTTGCCTGGACCCCCCCCATCCTGTGGACGCTCAGAGCAGCAGCAGGTGGTAGCAGGCTACAGTGATGGCACCCTTCGAATCTTCAGCATCTCTCGTACTGCAATGGAACTCAAGATGCACCCCCACCGGACTGCTCTGACAGCCATTGCCTTCTCCACTGATGGTGAGGAGATGCAGCCAGAGATGTGCCAGCCTTGTCTAGTCCCAACCACACTTCCAGGCCATGGGTTGGGCTCAGAATGGCAACATAGTCTCCATCTGGCACAGGTCAGACTGTCCTGTCTGGAGACAAGGATGGGCTTGTGGCTATAAGCAGCCCCTGCACAGGAATGACCTTCCGTGTGCTCAGTGACCACCGTGGTGCTCCAATCTCTGCTATCCAGAGCACCAGCAAAGAGGTAGGGCAACCTCAGGCCATGGTGGAGAGGGGTCTGGGGTGCTGTGGGCAGTCCGCGGGTTCTCACATCCCTCGTTTCTCCCAGTATGGAGACCTAGGGGTAGAGGGTGTAGAACTGTGGCTGGCTGCGAGTGGGGACCAACGGGTCAGCATCTGGGCCTCTGACTGGCTTCAGGACCGCTGTGAGCTCCTGGAATGGCTGAGCTTTCCTGCACCTGTCATCTCAGAGGTAAGAGTCCCACGGGCGTACAGGTGGGGTTGGAGCCCGCACAGCTCTGCCCAGCACACCACTTTTCACAGGCTCCAGGCCTCCTGCCCCCCTCTCTTGCTGCCTTCTGCCCTTGGGATAGGGCGATGCTGGTGTGTGTGGGCCTTGGTGCACATGAGGAGGTCGTTTTCTACAGCCTCCGCCGAAAGCAGGTCTGTGTTCATCATAGATGCCACCTTGTAGGTGGGCATCCAGGGCTGTGTGTCACAGGGTCATAAGGCCATGGAGCCTGGGCTGTGTCCCTAACAGGAGTCTCCACTGTCACTGTTGTCTTCCTACAGGTGGTGCGGAAGACCCTGCTGCCCTTTTTTGCCATGTCCTTGAGCCTGTCCCCAGGGGCCCAGCTCATAGCGGTTGGTTTTACTGGTGAGTGCTGGTGTGCTGTTTTGGGGAATGGCAAACTGGCTCACCCACTCTTCACCTCTGTGCCTTGGGCTTCCCCCTCTGTGAGGAGTGTGGGGCCCAAGCTCAAAAGCAAGGTGTAAGTTCGCCAATTGCATCACCGCCCTGGGCAATAGAAAGCAGCCCTCAGCCATAGCAGGTTTGGGGACATGGAGGCCATGGCTCTACTCCCCTCGGCAAGGCTCCCTGGTGTCAGTACTGAGTCAGGCAGGAGACACAGAGGATTGGGAATCCCTAAGGGTGCTGCCTGGCCCTCCCACCCTGTCATCTACACGCAGAATGCATGCTGAGACTCCTAGACTGTGCGTCGGGGACCGCTCAGGACTTTGAAGGCCATGACGACTCGGTACATCTGTGTAGGTTCACGCCATCTGGCAGGCTGCTCTTCACAGCTGCTCACAATGAGATCCTGGTGTGGGAAGTCGCCAGCCCCTGAGCTATTGCTAGGAACACAGGCGGAAAAGTCAGGCTGTGGGTTGCGTATGCTGAGGCAGGATGCCTGGGACAGGCTTCAGAACTACATTATTTTGAGTTTGGTTGAAATCTGAAAAGATTTAAGGAGGCTGAGGGTGTGGCAATGTCTTAGAATCTGAAAAGGGATGGATTTGATCCTCAGAACCACTCTCCACCACACACACAGAAGACTTAGCATACTGTGAAGGTATCATACGAAGGTGGTTTTATTGTTTTTATTCTGTACAGTTTAAATAAATAAAAGCTGGGATTTATTATATTGATACATTGTTTTATTGTCCCATGAATTCTATCTCTGCATCACTTCTGTCCTGAGGTCAGCCTTTGCCCCTACCCTCAATCCTGTCCGTCGTCCAGCCTGGCTCTCCACTGGCCTGTCCACCTGAGAAGCTCGCTGCGTCAGGAGCGTCCCTGCTGGCGCTTCGTGGGCGGGACCGGAAGTTTGGATGAGGGCGGGACCGAAAGCAGGAAGTGCAGGGGCCAGCCCGGATTGAAGGAGAGGGCCAGGGTTGGGGTTGGGTCTACTTCGCCTTGTAGGCCCAGGGAGGGTTGGGCTTGGGGTGCTGCTGCGGGCTGCAGCCATGCGGCGCGACGTGCGCATCCTGCTGCTGGGCGAGGGTAGGCGCTGGGCCACGGGCAGACGGGTGGGGTCGCGGCGACCTCGGCGGTGCTCCTGACTACTGTTCCTTCTCCCCGCGCAGCCCAGGTGGGGAAGACTTCCCTGATTCTGTCGCTGGTCGGCGAGGAGTTTCCCGAGGAGGTGCGCCGACTGGACCGGACACTCGGGGCGGATGCGAGGCTCTGGGCAGCCGGGCTCCGCATTCAATGCCGACCCACCTGTTGCAGGTCCCTGCTCGCGCGGAGGAGATAACCATTCCCGCCGACGTCACCCCAGAGAAGGTGCCCACTCATATAGTGGATTACTCAGGTATCTCCAAATGCTGCTCCCCACCCCCGCCCGGCCGGTGTGTATTGGGCCTGCAGCCGGCGTGCTTCGCGCCCAACAGCCGTTCCACATCGGGTTCATTTTCCTTCTAGAAGCGGAGCAGACAGAGGAGGAACTTCAAGAGGAGATCCACAAGGTGTGGTGCATCTTGAGGGGCCCTGGGTACTGAGCCCCGTTCATTGGTCCCAACTTGCAGCCACCTGGTCTTAATCGGCTTCCTCTTCTGCAGAGCTAGATTAAGTGACTGGCTGTGCTTGACCCTGATAATTCAGCTGTGACCTTCAGGGCTGAGTGTGGTTGACTTTCCCAGATCACAGCTTTCTGGGAACCAGGACCGGCCCAGTGCCTCCACTAGTGCTCGGGAGAGAAGAGACTCTCTTTTTTTGCTCCTTCCCAGGGTCTGAGATGAGCAGATGTGTGTCCTTCACTGCTTCTCCTTAGTTACTGTACTCCTGTTCCACAGTACCATGGCTCCCTAGGTTGTGGTAAATATGATCTTAATTAGGAGCTACCTGTTGCCAGAGTCACTATGTTCCTACCGGTGCAGATCACTGGTCAGGGTGCAGCGTGTCTCCTTGCTTTTGTCTGCAGCATCCTTGCTGCTTGTACTGAAATAGAAAGTGAGAGATTCTGGTCAGAACTGTACCCTGCATGAGACGGGTCTGTCGTAAGCACCTGGGACAAGGGTGTGTTGAGCACAGTCATGGTTCTAGGTTCTGGTGTCTCTAGACACCAGGGAATGCTGGCAGGAAGAGACCTGCTTGCAGAGGTGGGCTTCCTGAGCCTCAGAACCCCAGCTGTGAGCACCTGGGGCATGCTGGAGTGGCCCATGCCAACTGACTCTGCTCATCTCGTATCTGTATCTTGCTTTCCCTTAGGCAAATGTGGTCTGTGTGGTGTACGATGTGTCTGAGGAGGCCACCATTGAGAAGGTGAGCAAGAGGGGAGGAGCTCCTTGTCCATTCTCAGCCCTTCTTGTAGTGCCCGGCTTAGTTGGTAGTATATAGTGGTTCTTGATCCTTGTTCCCAGCCTCGTCTCTCTTGAGCCTTTCGGGGAGCCCCATGCCTCTAAGCTAGGGAGCATTCTCCTCAGACCCCAGCCTCCTTGGGGAGATTTCAGTTGTTGGGGTCAGACTGTCATCTGCAGTCTCCCACCAATGTCATCCTGTGCTCCTAAAGGTTGTTTAGCCCTGGGTAGGGCAGCATGGGCTGGTGAGCATGGGTACATTCTTGCCTCACTTCAACTTTGTTTTCAGATCCGAACCAAGTGGATCCCCCTCGTGAATGGCAGGACTGCCACAGGGCCCAGGTGACCAGCAGGGCCTCAGCTAGGGGGACTAGACCCCACCTGCTCCCCATCCCTGGTGATCATGGCCTCTCTCCCAGGTTGCCCATCATCCTGGTAGGCAATAAGTCAGACCTGCGACCAGGGAGTACCATGGAGGCTGTCCTGCCCATCATGAGCCAGTTTCCTGAGATAGAGACCTGCGTAGAGGTGAGGAGGGCTGTGTTAAGGCCCTGTAGAGGGTCCCTCTATCTGTCTTGGGTGCCTCTCTGAGCCTGTCCCCATCCTTATCCAGTGTTCAGCCAAGCACTTGAGGAATATCTCAGAACTGTTCTACTATGCCCAGAAGGCTGTTCTGCATCCCACAGCCCCCCTTTACGACCCTGAGGCTAAACAGGTGAGCAGTGGGTGAGGGCCACACACTCATTTCCCCCGAGACTCACCCCAAGGTCTGTGTGAGATGTTGGATAAGGAGAACAAATGAATGGGAGGACTGACAGGGTGAACAGGGAAAGGGCCACTTGGGTTGTGTCCCTGCAGCTGAGACCTGCATGCGCCCGGGCTCTCACGCGCATCTTCAGGCTGTCAGATCAGGACCTAGACCATGCGCTCAGTGACGAGGAGCTCAACGCCTTCCAGGTGTGGCCCTACCCTGACACCCTAGCTGCCCTTAAGAGAGGGGTCATGGGGACAGCTGACTGATCTGAAGCACTTTCTTACCGAGGCAGAAGTCCTGCTTTGGCCATCCCCTGGCCCCACAGGCCCTGGATGATGTAAAGAGGGTAGTATCCAAGAATGTGACAGGTGGTGTACAGGATGACCGGCTGACCCTGGAAGGTGAGGCAGACATCATCTTGTGTCCTGGTGTGGGGAGGGGGAGTGGCCCGGCCGAGTGCTAGCCCTCCATCTTTTCACAGGCTTCCTGTTCCTGAACACACTTTTCATCCAACGTGGCCGGCACGAGACCACGTGGACCATCCTGCGGCGCTTTGGTTACAGTGACTCACTGGAGCTGACTCCTGACTACCTCTGCCCACCGTGAGTTTTAGGCTGGTGGGCAGTACTGCTTATACTCATGGGGTCAGTCCTACTCAGTGGGCCCCTCTGGGATTGGGACCCTCAGCCCTGGCTTCCTTGATCCTGTTGCCTGAGGGCTCCAGCTTGGCCTCTCAACACGCACTCAGTCACTCTCCTTGCTTAGCCCCAACCTTGTGACCAGAGGGTTCTATTGGGAGTGCCTGACTGCCCGAGGAGGTCCTGCAGTGTGACCATTGAAGTTGACTGGACTCTCCCTCTGGCAATCCCCACAGGCTCCATGTGTCCCCTGGCTGCAGCACAGAGCTCAACCACCGTGGCTACCAGTTTGTGCAGCGGGTATTCGAGAAGCATGACCAGGTGAGCACCATGACCTCACCTGCCTTCTGACACCCACCAAACACATGTTACCATAGTCCCTCTGCCTGTAGGACCATGATGGTGTCCTCTCGCCCATGGAACTACAGAATCTCTTCAGTGTGTTCTCAGTGGCTCCCTGGGGCCCTGAACTGTCACACACAGTCCCCACTCAGGCTGGCCGGCTGCCCTTGCATGGCTATCTCTGCCAGTGGACGTAAGTACTGTCTACATCTGTCTGTCTGTCCCTACCCAGCACCCCATCTTCCTCTCCTTAGTGCTGTGCCTCCCTTCACTCCCAGACTGGTGACCTACCTACATGTCCGGCACTGCCTGGAACACCTGGGCTACCTGGGCTACCCTACCCTCTGTGAGCAGGATTCTCAGGCACAGGCTATCACAGGTAAGTGGCCACTCTTTGGTCCCTGGGCCCAGCCTGTCCTCCTTGATGGCCAACCCCCCTCATGTGAGCTCATCTTTACAGTTACCCGTGAGAAGAGACTAGACCAGGAGAAAGGGCAGACACAGCGCAATGTTCTTATGTGTAAGGTGTTGGGAGCCCGAGGAGTGGGCAAGTCAGCCTTCTTGCAAGCCTTCCTTGGCCACAGCCTGGGGGTGAGAATTGTGACAGCCCCAACACCTCCCTGGGAAGTCAAGGGGGCAGGAGAGGTACCACAGGAAACTCTGGGGCCAGCAAATGAAGGATCTGTTCTACTGTCCACGCAGGGAGCCAGGGACCCTCCCAAGAAGCTCCCCACGCACACCATCAATACAGTTCAGGTCAGCGGACAGGAGAAGTACCTAATTGTGAGTGACGGATCTGAAGGATAGACCTATGACACCCCATGTGGCCCACTCTTCCTCCAATTGGGGCTGTCCCAGGGTGGCCCTGGGGAACTCAGGCTTGGGGAGGCCACTAACGCTGCTGTTTGTCCCAGCTGTGTGAAGTGAGTGCGGACAGCCTGCTGGACACTTCTCTAGACACTGCCTGTGATGTCGCCTGCTTAATGTTTGATGGCAGTGACCCCAAGACCTTTGTGTGCTGTGCCACCATATACAAGGCAAGTTCTGACCTTGGGTCCACGGGGGGATCCCAGCCATAGCCTAGCTAGGTAGGACAGCAAGCTTAGCTCTCACATGTTTTTTTTTTTTTTTTTTTCCTGGCAGCGCCATTATATGGACGGACAGATCCCCTGCCTCTTTATCTCCTCCAAAGCTGACCTTCCTGAAGGTGTTGCCGCCCCAGGCCTGTCACCAGCTGAGTTCTGCCATAAGCACCGGTTGCCTGCCCCAACCTCATTCTCCTGCATGGGACCAACACAGCCCAGCACAGATGTGTTTACCCAACTTGCTACCATGGCCACTTTCCCGTGAGTATCCTTACCATAGCCTTAATGTGGGGTCGCTATCTCAGGGCTTAGTCTCTCATCTGTGTACAGAGGTGTCAGAGTTCTAGACTGGGACCTATGGCCCAGAGAGCTGTGCTGGGTGCTCTGCCTTGACTTAGCCTCTGGGTGCTTGCTACTGGGCTTTCAGCACTGAGCTAATTTAGCACATGGCTTAAGCATCCGTCTTTCCACAGACACCTGGTACACACAGAGCTGCACCCCACCTCCTTCTGGTTCCGAGGAATGCTGGTGGCTTTTGGGACTGCAGTGGCTGCTGTCCTTAGTTTCTCACTGTACAAGGTCCTAGTGAAGAGCCGATGATGAAGGACCCATGAGCCTCTCCTGACCCAGGCACAGCACGGCACATTGTGGTGCCTTGTGGGGACCCACCCAGCAAAGGAGTACTGGCTTTCATCCTGGTGGTGTAATGGCTGTATGGCTACAGGGTCCCCGGGACTGATAGGTACCTGCTCAGGGACTTGGTGTCTAAACCTTGGCTTCCAAAAATCTGTTGCCCTGCTGAGCCTGAGGATACAGGTGGCAGGTGTGAAGCCTTAGCCTTGGAGGGTGTATCATGTGTTAGGGGCTGGGCTGTGGGTAAAGAAGCCAGTGACCAGGACCTGGAATTCTCAGGGTGCTTTCTCCCTAGTTCTATATGCCCAGTGGACATGTAGGGGGACAAGAGGTGGTGGCCAAGTTGGGGAGGGACCTGATAGTCATAGAGTTCCTACCTTTCTGTCTAGTGTGGAGCCTTGCCCATGCTGTGCCAGCTGCAGAGCAAGTGGAATTGAGTGTCCCGATTAAACTTCACTTGTCTTTCCCATCTCTTGGATTTTGGCTTCTCAAAGTGGCTTTTTCTTTCTTAAAAAAAAAAAAAAAGAGAGATGCTTATTTTTATGTGTTTGGGTATTTTACCTGCATATATGTAAGTGCACTGTGTGTGCCTGGTACCAGTAGAGGCTAGATGAGTGTCGGATTCCCCTGGAACTGGAGTTAACTAATGACATGAGCCACCATGCGGATGTTGGGAACAAACCCAGGACCTCTGCAGGAGCAGCAAGTGCTTAGCCACCAAGCCATCTCTCCATCTCCATAAAGATGACTTCTCTTCTATCAACCCAAATGTGACTTCTGTCTTTGTGTGGACTGGAAGTGTCACCTGACCCTTTTGTCACCCCTGTTCCTGGGTCCCTATTCTGAGGTCTTACCTGTCACAATGATTAATGGCCATGGAATAATCAGTTGGGGTCTGCTGTCTAGTAATGTGAGCATCCATCAGTGTCTTGTGGGCTGGGTGTGTGTGTGTGTGTGTGTGTGTGTGTGTGTGTGTGTGTGTGTGAGAGAGAGAGAGAGAGAGAGAGAGAGAGACAGGTCGAATGTATATGTCTATTTCCTGGGAATGTTGCTTCTGTGGTGTTGGTTTCTTATTACCCCAAACTTCAGCCCAGTCACCCTGCCTCTGGCCATGCTGAGAACCTAAGCTTTACCTATAGCCTGGTTGTTGTCACAAGTGAGGGACAGCTGTAGATCTCAGCTTGGCCAGAAGCTGAGGGGAGGATGACTGTAGGGCTCAGAGATGATCTTGTACATGGCCTCCTACCGCCAAGGACACCCAAACAGGAATCCACACACTTAAATAACCAGTGTGTCATTTGAATTGGGGCAGGTGGGTACTCCTCTGCCCCAGAATGTATGCCTAATGGGGATCCCTGAAAGGTGAGGCCCTTCCCCTTTGCTAACACCCCAACCTACTGGCCTTCTGTCCCACTAGGCATCTGGGCAGGATGCTTTTTGTAGGTAGCTGTGTTCCCTGTAGAGGTCCATCAGGCAGGAATAATGGCCATGCGTCTCTGCAGCGGCAGATTCAGTTTTGAGTGATACAGGAAGGGGTTGCCATGGTTACACATCCTGTTGGTCTGTCACCTTCACTATCCTCAGGAGCAAATCCCCTCCCTTATCCAAGCTGCAGTGCTACCTTCCAGGTGGCTGCTATCTGGGTTTTGCTGGCTATTCCCTGTGTCTTGACTTTGGTGCTTTTGTACTGGAGACCCTACTGTCTCAAAACCTATGCAGAGGTGTTTGGTTAGTTTCCAGCCTTAGCCATGAGTAAGGGGTAAGGGTGTCAAGTATTTGAGCACTCACTGGCGAGGTGCCTTATGGGCTGGTGTCTGGGCTTCCTTGCTGGAACAGTGCAAATAAGGTGTTTCTACTGCAAGCAGCTCCGGCTCCGGAGACATTCTGGGCATGGGTCACAGGCATATTTTTAGACAGGGAAAGCTTCCTAGAGACGGTAATAAGGAAACCAGAAAGGCTGCGTAAGAGATTGGGTGCTGCAGGTTCCCAGCTATGGCCTTCTGGGAGAAGCTTCTGCAGCACGTAGTGCAAGAGCTGTATGCAGACCGTGGTTCTGGGTCGAGCTGTTCGGTGGGGGACGGTTCTACTCAGGATGTGCGTCTAGTCGGGGTGGCGCGTGCGCGTGCAGGGTAAGCGCGTGCTCTGGCTGTGTGCGCGCGCGCGGGGCTGGCAACTCGGTGATGCTGTCTGAGCTCCGTGCGCGCAGAGCAGAGCGCAGCGGGCCGGCCGGGGCGGAGCGGAGCGGACCGCAGAGCAGCCCCTCCCGGCCTCGGCCGACCCCGGCCCTCGGCCCGGCTCTATGGACAGGAGCTCGCTGCTGCAGCTCATCCAGGAGCAGGTGCGTGGTGGGTAGGAGCTGGCACTGCCGTGGCGCCCTTCCGGTCGGTGAGGGGCTCAGGGGAGGGACCATGCCTGCAGAAGCCCCTTCCCTGCACGACCTTGGCCTCTGAGCCTCCGGACCCCAGGAAAGGTCTGGCTTCACTGGGTTTCCACAGAAAGCTGGGGGTGGAGGGTGGTGGTCCTTGGACCTAGGTCCTCCCCCTTTCTAGGACTGCTAGGGTGAATATGAAGTGATAGTACAGCCACACCAGGCACCTTTTCATGCCCGGGCCTGAGATCAAGCTGGTTCTAGCAAACAGGCACTGACTGGCACAAAGGTCCAGCCTGACTAGCCAGCCTGGCTCAGCCCTGTGGCTGGGGGTTGGCCCACCCTCTACTCCCCCACCACAGCAGCTGGATCCTGAGAACACAGGCTTCATCGGTGCGGACACCTTCGCTGGTCTGGTACACAGCCATGAGCTGCCCCTGGACCCCACCAAGTTGGACATGTTGGTGGCTCTGGCTCAGAGCAACGAGCGGGGCCAGGTCTGCTACCAGGAGCTGGTGGACCTGGTCAGTGCCATGGTGTGTGGGCAGCAGGGGAGGGCGCCAGGCCTGGTCAGGCACAGCACCCTGACCAAAGCTGGGAGGGCATGCAGCTTTTTTTTTTTTTTTACTGGGTAGGGCTTACAGACCTGGGCAGTGTGGAACAAAGCCACACAGCCAAGTAGGGCAGCATTCCACAGGGATGGTGCTGTCACCCACACCAAGCCTCCTGCCCTCCAGATCAGCAGCAAGCGCTCCAGCAGCTTCAAGAGGGCCATTGCTAATGGACAGCGGGCGCTGCCCCGGGACGGACTGCTAGACGAGCCAGGCCTGGGTGTCTACAAGCGGTTTGTGCGATACGTGGCCTATGAGATCCTGCCCTGTGAGGTGGACCGCCGCTGGTACTTCTACCGGCACCGCAGCTGCCCGCCCCCTGTGTTCATGGCCTCTGTCACCCTTGCCCAGGTGGGCCTGCCCACACACTGCCCCGGGGCCTCCTGAGTCCCTAGTCTTGACCAGCCCTAACACTAGTGTCCCCAGATCATCGTGTTCCTGTGCTACGGGGCACGTCTCAACAAGTGGGTGCTCCAGACGTACCACCCTGAGTACATGAAGAGCCCTCTGGTGTATCACCCAGGACACCGCGCTCGTGCCTGGCGCTTCCTCACCTACATGTTCATGCATGTTGGGTAAGTGAGCCTTGGGTTCCAGGGTCCCTTCTCCACCCCCACCTACCCCAGAGACACTGGAAGGCTTAACTCCCACGGAGGAGCTACACTGCCTGAGGTGGTCTGGGAGTAGGCAGGGCAAACATCTGATCACCTCTCTACAATGCTCCTTTGTGGCCAGGCTGGAGCAGCTGGGGTTCAACGCCCTCTTGCAGCTGATGATTGGGGTGCCCCTGGAGATGGTACATGGTGTACTTCGCATTAGCCTGCTCTACCTGGCAGGCGTGCTGGCAGGTAAGCCAAGTACATCTGTGGGTGGGTCCTGGGTCCCCTCCCTCCTTATCACCTGGAGAGGTGAGAGCCAGCTGTGCCCTCACCTCTCCGTTTGCCCACAGGCTCTCTGACTGTCTCTATCACAGACATGCGTGCCCCTCTGGTGGGGGGCTCTGGAGGAGTCTATGCCCTGTGCTCAGCACACCTGGCCAATGTTGTCATGGTAATGGGACTGCCCTTTTGGGGAGGTGGGAAGGGGGCCACTGGACATGCTTCACAGCCTGTCTGCCTGCCCCCATCAGAACTGGGCTGGGATGCGGTGTCCATACAAGCTGCTGAGGATGGTGCTGGCTCTGGTGTGCAGTGAGTAGTGGGACAGGTGGGGCACTGGGAGGCCCCTCTACCTGCAGACAGGGCCCCTCCCACCTGTTGCTCCCTCTGCAGTGAGTTCGGAAGTGGGCCGGGCTGTGTGGCTACGCTTCTCCCCACCACTGCCTGCCTCAGGCCCACAGCCCAGCTTCATGGCCCACCTGGCTGGTGCAGTGGTGGGTGTAAGCATGGGCCTTACCATCCTTCGAAGCTATGAGGAGCGCCTGAGGGACCAGTGCGGCTGGTGGCTGGTGCTGCTTGCCTATGGCACCTTCCTGCTTTTCGCTATCTTCTGGAACGTCTTTGCCTATGACCTGCTGGGTGCCGATATACCCCCTCCACCTTGACCTGCTCCCTAGGGTCCTATGGCTAGATCCTGGTCTGCAGTGGGTCAACCACCAGGTGGGCCTGTATGTCTGCCCTCTATGAATGGACCTCTTGGCTGCTTTTCCCCACAAGGGCAGACAGGACCTGTGCTGCCCCGGGTTGAGGCCAAATCTTATGCAGCCCTCCCAGGCCTTTCTGGGGGGAGGGGTGCTACTAGGCCAGGGCTGGGTGGTGGTCCTTGAATGGGGCCCTAGAGGAGATCCTCCCTCCCTCCCCACCAGCCCCCAGGACTTGCAGTCTGAGCCTTTTTGGAGAATGAATAAATATTTTACACAGCACTAGGTAGCTGTCCTGGGGCTCTGCAGACTTGTCTGCCCCCTTCCCTCCAGGATGGTCTGTGGTCCCTTCTCCCTTGAAACTGCACTGGACATGAGGTGGTGGCTTTACTGCTCCCAGCCAGGGCCAGAATCCACACAGGAGGAGGGCCCCTGGGAAGAGACCGTGGACTTCCAGGTCAGGCCAAGTTCAGCAATCGTTTATTGTGTGCTCCAACAGCTTCCAATCTTCTGTTCTTTCAGCCTCCCTTTTAAAGGCAAGCCCACGCCAGAGACAGGCTCACTTGGCCCGGGTCCTGTAATTATTGGCAGGTCTACAGTCCTTGTGGGAGGCCCAGTTGGGGTGAAGTTCAGGCAGCAGGTCCGGGAATAGCTCCTGCCCCAAGCCCAAGTGTGCAGTGCTGTCTCCACAAGATGTAGAGTCTACAGCCCTAAAGCACTCACTAGTGGGGACCCACAAGTCACATACTAGCCACCTGAGCCCTAATGGGGTTCTGGATGACCTCCCAGGCTCCAGCAATTGGCTCGCCTTGGTTCAGAAATGCAGTGCGCTCTTGCACCTGGGCCGAAACAGCAAGTGGTGCTGAGTACTGTGGGGTTAGCAAGCTAGGCACTGTGGCCACTGCCTGCCTCTTCGTATACGAAGGCTGCCACCCCAGAAGCTCCTGCCGCCAGGACCACTGCAAAGAGCGGCAGGGACGTTCTGGGAATAGCTTGCTTGAGCTCCTAGAGCCTCCACCCAACTTGGGCAAAGATGCTCCCTACTCCCTCGAGGCAGTGGCAGAAACTACGCAGCGAAGTTTGACTGCGGCGCGCAGATCGGCAGAAAGCCGAGTTCTGCTCCCTCAAGTCCGGGGTGGGGCTGTTGGCGGCCAACAGCTGATGCAGCAGCGGCTAGAAATGGCTTATCTACAGACCATGAGGTCGAAGGGGCTTGGTTGGTGCAGGCGCTCTCCAAGGAAACCTGCTGGCACCACCCTTGAAGAAGCTCCTCCCCATGACCGCAAGGAGGGAAAAGTACAGGCGCGCACACGCAGCTTCCTCTTACAGCAACCGCACCAGGTCCTTTCGTGTCAACGTGTCACGTGCTTGCTGCTCAGCCATTAATGGCCGCAGGCAGCTCCTCCCGATTCCCAGGCAAGCCCCGCGAGGGCGGTCTGACCTGCCGGCCTTCCTCCCTTTCCTTCCCTCAATTTCGCCGTCCTACCAGCGGTCCAGATGCTCCTGGGCTCCTGCGAGCGCCCGCATGGAGCGCTAAGACACCTGCCTAGTGACCAGTCCTCGGAGCACCATTTCTCAAGTACCACTGCCACGTTCGCTTGGAGTGGGCAGAAGGGCGGGGCTTGAACGCCAAGGGGGCGGGGCCTTGGCCTGAATAGCGAGGATAGGTCCTGGTTACTGTGGGGCGGGGCCGGTGGAGAGCGCGGAGGTAGCCCTGCAGCCCTTTGCGAACCGGCTCACCGGTCGCGAGGCTCCGCCTTTGCTCACGTGTCCTCATGCCAGCTCCGCCCCACACCGGAAGTTCCGGTGGCGGATCGCCGACCGGGCGGAGCTGATTGCTGCGCGGGCTGCGAGATCTAGGTGGCCGGGCCCGGAGCCCAAGCCGTGCCGCACGGCGCCATGAAGGGCAAGGAGGAAAAGGAGGGCGGCGCGCGGCTGGGCTCTGGCGGCGGCAGCCCTGATAAGAGCCCGAGTGCGCAGGAGCTCAAAGAGCAGGGTAACCGACTCTTCGTGGGCCGCAAGTACCCGGAGGCGGCGGCCTGCTACGGCCGCGCCATCGTGAGTGCGAGGGGCGGGGGCGGGGGCGGGGCCCGATGTGTCTCCCTGTTCTGTGATTCCGTGATTTCTGGCAGCCAGGATTCGAAGGCTGCCTTGTTCCCTTGGCGCTCCGATTGCTGCTCCCGAGCCCAGGGCTAGTTAACTGGGAACTGGCGGGCGGGATGCTTGATTGAAGCAGGCTAGGATGACACCAAGAACCCTTGCTCCTCGAGGTTCCTGTGCCCAAAGCTGGGAGAGAGGTCTTAGGAAATTTTCACAAAAGCAGTTGGAGTCAAGAGAGCACAGCCAGAATCCAGAGCTCTGGCAACTCGCAAATCTCCAGTTTCTCGATTCCCGAGCCATGGGCCCCAAAGCAGGAGCATTACCCAGATAATTGGCTTTCAGCTTGCTAGGAGAGAGGGGTCCAGATGAGCCCTCACTCTTTATGTTGCCTGGTCTTGGTCCCCAGACTCGGAACCCACTTGTGGCAGTGTACTACACCAACCGGGCCCTGTGCTATCTGAAGATGCAGCAGCCTGAACAGGCCCTCGCTGACTGCCGGAGGGCCCTGGAGCTGGATGGGCAGTCTGTGAAGGCGCACTTCTTCCTGGGCCAGTGCCAGCTAGAGATGGAGAGTTACGATGAGGCCATTGCCAATCTGCAGCGAGGTGGGCTAACAAGATGCCAGGTTGTGGGCACTTTGGGGCTGGGATTGTTGACCAGTGTAACCTACTCAAGTGTCCACTCCCCCAGCCTATAGTTTGGCCAAGGAACAGCGACTCAACTTTGGGGATGATATTCCTAGTGCCCTTCGCATTGCTAAGAAGAAGCGCTGGAACAGTATTGAGGAGCGGCGCATCCACCAGGAGAGTGAGCTGCACTCTTACCTCACCAGGCTCATTGCTGCTGAGAGAGAGAGGTGGGTCCCTCCCCCGACAGGCCACTTCCTCAGGCTCACACTAAGTCACCAACACAAGTGTTTATTGAAGGACAACAACTGGTACATGGGAAGCTCAGGAGGAAAGAGGCCTGAGATGGGGAGGGCTGAAGTCCTTTGTTGGTCAGGGCCATCACTGACAAACTTCTGGTTAACCCTCAGGGAACTGGAAGAGTGTCAGAGGAACCATGATGGTGCTGAGGAAGATGGCCACATCCGGGCCCAGCAGGCCTGCATTGAGGCCAAGCACGTGAGGGTGCCCCTGGTCCACATGTGGGTCATTGTGTGTGTGTTTTTGTGTGTGGCATGAAAAGTGCCCCAACCTATGGTGGATCTGTTGGCCCATGCATGACATGAATGCCCCGGTGGACATAGGGTGTGTGTGTCTGTGTGGAGGAGACATGAGTTGCCCACACATGGCACTCAACTCTGCAGGACAAATACATGGCAGACATGGATGAGCTCTTCTCTCAGGTGGATGAGAAAAGAAAGGTAAGTATCCCTTGAAGCCCAAGGATAGGTCATGATGTGGTGACCCCTCTTCCCAGCTCCAGACATTTCTCCCATTGTGCTATAGAAGCGAGATATCCCTGACTACTTGTGTGGCAAGATCAGCTTTGAGCTGATGCGGGAACCCTGTATCACACCCAGTGGCATCACCTATGACCGTAAGGACATTGAGGAGCACCTGCAGGTAAGGCTCCATGGGCCTTGGGGCCAGAATCAGGAGTGTACGGAGACCGTTGAGCACTCTGACTCTGTCCTTGTTGTTGTTGCAGCGTGTGGGCCACTTTGACCCTGTGACCCGGAGCCCTCTGACCCAGGAACAGCTCATCCCCAACTTGGCCATGAAGGAAGTCATTGATGCATTCATCTCTGAGAACGGCTGGGTAGAGGACTACTGAGGCCCTGTGTCCTACCTGGCACCCTGGCCCAGGAGGATCTGGGGACAGAAGCTCCAGTCCCTGAATATAGTCTGACTTCCTGGGCCTGCCCCCAGCAGTCCTGCTGATGGGTTCTGAACTGCTCCCCTTCTCGGCATACCCCTTGCTGGGCCACGAGCCTTCCTTATCCTCCTTCTGGGCTGGAAAGCGAGTGAGGGTGGGCTGAGGTTGCTGCTGCTGCCACTGTCCTGTAATAAAGTCTGTGAGCACTATTGGCAATGTGCTGGTGCAGTGGGCTTGCCAGTTGCCTGTTTGGCTAGCCAAGGAAGGTAGATATGAAGACACTGGTGTCTAGATTGAGTGTGGCGTGCCACCACCGGTCAGGGAAATACAGCACCTGGGAGAAAAGGGCACAAAGATTGGCTGGGGCTTTTTGAAGGGTTGGCCCAACCCCAGCCTATCAGGCACTGACTTCACCAGCCTGGATGGTACATTCCAAGGGTCGAGCTGATGGGGATAGGGATGGGTATATTTCCAGGAGCCAGGCCAACGTGGTCTTGTTGGGGTGGAACTCTGGTGTCTTCTCAGGAGGGTAGAGGAACCAGCGCTGGAGGCAGGAGTGTAGGGTCACATGTGTGCTATGGACTACAGACCCCAAACTTCATCTCTCACCCCTGTACTGACCTTCCGACCATAGATCACCTCTGAGAAACCAGGCCCATGCCAGTGGAAGGGTACCCCAGATCCAGCTCCTGTGGGATCAGTTGTGAAGAGCTAATGAACAAAATATGCATGGGCTTCCCCAAATCTGCTTTGGAGTAGCACCCACCTGCAATTCCAAAGCTGTAAGCAGGGGTGGTTCCCAGGAGACGAAATGGAGGTGGAGAATAATGCTGGAATAATGATGCCCACTCAGTAAAGTTGTTGTCTCCAAAAAAGTACAGGGTGTCTGCCGGCAGAGAAGAGGAGAGGCACGAATGCTGACAGCAGTGGACTCCTGGGTGACCCACTCCCATTGCTGCCTCAGTCTGGCTTACCGTTGCCTAGTGATGTGGGGTCCTGGGGGTGCAGCAGCTGCTCCACATATTCCTGGAAGGGCAGGTCCACTACAAGGAGGGGACAGGTGGTCGGAACTGATCAGTCCTGCCTTTGGGATGCTGGCAAGCAGGCAGGCCTTGAGGGTGACAGCTCACCTTTCTGGTAGGAATAGGTGTTGGCTGTACTCAGGCGAACAATACTGTCCCCAAATGAGGCCAGCAGGTTTTCCCGGGAACACAGGGCCTGGAACTTCTGGGGAAGGAGGACAAGAGAACTGAGCCCCCAGTCAATCAGGACCAGTTACCCACATGGATACGAATACTCACAGAATTGTCCGTGAGTCCCTGCAAAATGACTGGCTTGAGGAAGGCATAGCTGGGGGAGAAAAAGCAGCGTGTTGCAGGAGAGGTTGGACTTTGGGGGGCGGGGCTCTCCTACACACCAGGCAGTGATAGTTATGACCTCCGAAGCCCAAAACCATGTTTGGGGTTATGCCTAAAATCATGCTGAGATTTGGGCAGGGGCACATACTGCTGCATGAATTCGGAGTATGTGAGGAGTGCTCGGCGCTCCACTGTGCAACGTTCCTCCTCCGTCACGGCTGCTGCAGTCCCAAGCCCACTCAGCTGCCTACGGGGATAACGGATCAGCACGAACTGCCAGGGCTTTGAACTCAGGCTCCTTCCCGCCGCCCATTCCCGAGGCTCACCATCCCCCTTCGCCAGAGCCAGGCAGAACCACAGTCACCATCGTCCATAGCACAAAGAGCAAAAGAGGCCGTAGCCGTGCAGCCGCCGCCATGAACATACGAAACGCAGGCGCGCAGCATTCTGGGAATCCCATCGACACTTGCGTAACCACGAGTCATTGGGCTGCCGGCCGGATTGCTGTACCTAAGTGCCAGCTGCGGCCAGCCCGGCCCTGGGAGCCTCCTCCTTTATAATCACACGTGTGCATAGGCACTCACACCCCCACACCATTCCCCTGCAATTATTTCCTCAAGGCGGAGTGAAAACTGTTGAGCAGCCATTGACTATTGCGGGTTACCATGGCTACAGCACCCCCTACCGGAAGTCCCCTCCTGCTAGGACGCGCCCACCTAGGAAGTGCCCGCCCAAGATGCAATCAAAGTGACAAGTGGCCCAACAGCAGCTTCTGCTTTTTATTGGGTTAACAAGGTGCAGCCACCTTCCGTCCTGGTACATGGGATGGGTAAGAGGCTGTGAGTCTAGTCCGGCAGACATCAGGGTTGGGCTGAGGAAGCTGCATCAGCCTCAGGGAAGGCCAGGTCAGGAGTATTCACAGAGATGGCCGCAGCCTGCAGGGCACTGTGAGCTGCCTTCCAGCCACTTCATGATGTGCTGAAGATGGCCACCATGGCTGCAACCCTGACACCACACGAAGAGACCTTTAACCACATGATGGCAGACAGCACACATGCTGGCACAGCGGTGGCACCTGGGAATGGGACGGCTGTTCAGCTGGGGGGGTCTGGGCTGCCTCCTCCCCGAGTCCCCCAATCCTGCCATCGTACCTGTCACAGACCCAGCCACGGCTACTCATGGGCCGCTTGCAGTGACTGCAGTTCACATGCAGAGTGGTGGAGGCCTGGTTGAGGCAGCTAACCGCCCTGCTGGTGCTCAGCTTCACCACTTCATTGGACACGTTCCAGAGGCGGAAGCGCTGCAGCAGATCGATGTAGGATGTGTACCAGTGCTCCTGGGGCAAGGGATGGGCTCAGGTCAGCGGTTCCAGGTCAACTTGGGCAGGGGGTACAGCGGGAAACAGACTCAGACGAGGGGACAAGCAGCTAGTCCAGGGAGGTCATCCCTGACCCATCACACACCTGGGTCTGCTCGTCGATGTCCTTGCGAACTCTCTCACCCAGCACGATGAGAACAGACACAGCCATCTGCACATCGCCCTGTTCGGCATAGAAGCGCAACATGTCCTGCACCAAAGCACCGAAGAAGTCGGGCGGCAGGCGACTGTCATAGAGCGCGTGTGAGACAGAGAGGAGGGAGGAGGAGGACGAGTCCACCAGTGCCAGTGGGGCTGTGTCGGCCTCGTTGCCGCTCACATGTGGAGAGTCGGCCTTGTCCTGCAGATGCTCGGGCCCAGAGGGTGTGTCCACGATCTCATGACGCAGTGGGAAGGCCTCCTGGGGCAGCACATACTCAGGCTCCTCGGCTGGGAGGCAGGAGTGAGGAGAGATGGACCTGAGTCTAGGCTCCCCACTCCACTCTGCTCCAGCTCAGAAAGCCATGCTCTGGGTCTGATCCCTGTACTCCCCAGACCCTACTCACGGTGCACGTGCTCTGTGTCCAGCGGGTACAGCTCATCCTCCTCTCCTTCCACATCGCCCAGCAGGTAGTCCGCAGGGACATCACTCCCCTCTGTTTCCTCATTATCTGCCCGGCAGGGAAGGGAGGTCATTCAGGGAGTAGCTCCCCAGCCCTTTCCCATGTCAACATCCCCACCTACCCTCATTGGTGATCAGTGTAGCCGAAGAGTCAAGCAGAGCTGTGTCACTCCGTGTGTCCCCTTTGCTGCGATCCAGCCGTGTCTCACTGCCCAGCCCCGAGCCCATATCCTTCAGATTGAAGCTGGAGGTAGGGAAGGCTTGTGGGTGACCAGGCCCCAGCAGTCCACACTGGGGAGGGGGCAGGAAGTGGCCGAGGATCTACCTGTTCATGAGTGGTAGGCCACAGGAGCTGCCTTTGCCGATACTGTGGTTGAGATTGGCAGAGGGTACCAGGCCTGGGCTACAGTAGATAATCCGTAACATGGTCCATGTCTGGGCCACCTAGGGGCAGTCACCAACCACTCATGAGTCCTGGGCACTTAGCACTCCAGGCTGGCCCCCATTTCCTGAGTAGAATCATATACTGATTCATGGCCTGACCTACCACCACCAGGGAAACTGTGGCTCATGGAAAAAGCAGTCTCCACCCAATAGTAGCACAACCAACCGTGAGGTGCCTGGAGCTAGGATTAGCAAGCAGACTGCTGAAGACGGAGAGACAGCATGCAGGAGGCAGCTCCGACACCAAGAGCGAGACAGAAGAGGGGGCTATGGGCACTTGACTCCCTAGGCCTCCACCCCCAAGTATGGCCCCAGGGTTGGAGCTAGTCTGGACCACACAATCTTTACATTGCCAAATACTTTGGCAAAGGCTGGCACTGTGACTGAGCGCAGGGTGATTGTGCATATGGCGCCCACTCCATCAGCAGTCTCTGACCCAAATCATGGCCCCTGGCCCCAGCTCCACATACCTGGTTGCGGCCAAGCTCGCGAGCCACTTTTGCGTTGTGATCACAGAGCTCAGCTAGCGGCCGGCCGGCCAGAGCGTAACGTTCAGCTGTATCCACGAACCAGCTCATGCTGCCGCCGCCAGACTCCATCTCAAAGACACTGAGTGCACTGGACGCTAGGCCAGAAAAAGGTTCAGCAGGATCTAACTTGCGCTTGAAGAAGATGGGGTGGCGCCGGTCACCAGTATAGGGTTTGCGCCCAGATTCAGCAGCCACCAGGCTCTCCTTAGCTGCAAAGGCTAGGTCCCCAAAGAGGCCATAACAGAGGCCCTCAGGGTTGGCACGCTCAACAGGCTGGCTGGCATCCCGAAACAGGTGCTGGCATAGCGTGCTATCCTTGGAGCCAGAGAGTAGAAAAGAGGGGTCATGTGGGTGGCGCCAGGCGATGCCTGTTGTGACATCACGGTGCTCTTCAAACATAGCAGCTGGCACGAAGGGCCGGCGTACATCCCACACATAGATGTTGTGGTCCACCATCATGGAGCATGTGGCCAGATGGTGGCGACACTCAGGCCGCCATTTGACTCGGGCCACTGAAGCGATGGTCTGCACACAGTGCATCTCCTTTGCACGATGTGTGGTCATGTCCCAGACCTTTACCATTTTGTCACGTCCACCTGTGGCCAGCCAGCCCCTGTGGAGAAGGTCCCACTCAGGCTCTCAGTGACCTCTCCTCGGGGAAAGGAGACCCTGCCACACCCAAATGTGGCTTTCAGCCCCGACCTTAATGCCCCCCTTCCTCCATACCACACCTGTCCTCTGGGTGCCAGTCACAGCAGAAGACAGGCCCGTTGTGGGCTGTGAACATTCTTTCACATCGGTCAGGCCGGCGGATGTCCCAGAGCTGTACGTTGCCATTCTCAAAGGTGGAAGCAAAGGTAAAGTAGTCCCGGATACTGAACTGCACATCCCGCACGCTCTCAGACTGGCCTGTGGGCATGCATCAGCAGAGGTAAAAGGGAAAGGGCTGGCCCCCAGGGGATGGGTGAGCCCTTGGAGTGGCTGGCATGGTGCTATTCGCCAGCCTGTAGCCAAGCCCCAAAGCACGAAGCACTGAGGAAACACCACCAAAATCTGCGAAAGGCCAGAGAGACCATCCTAGGTGGTTTCTGCACAAACTCCCGGGCCTCGGTTCCCTGGATTCTGCACGGGCAAAGCTGTAGAGCTGCCTCGGAAGGATATATGTGAGCACTTGGGGGTACAGGAGCCCAACCTAGATGTCGACACTTCTCTGGGGCCAACCAAGGCTTATGGAAGACCCAACGAGTGGAAGACGAGGTTGCCTCATTCTCTGCCAGCTGCCTAGTTAGCTCCAAAGAACCAAAGAGCTCAGAGAGCATACACATCCACCTCAGAAGACCATCAGATCAGTCTTAACCTCCAAATTTTCCAAGGCCCCAAGGCTCTGCATGTGCTTCATTTGGTCTCATTAGAGACCAGGGAGAGCAAGCTCAGGGCTGAACAAAGACAGCCAGGACTTCCATGAAAAGGGCCCTGTGTACTTCCCACGTCACTCTGCATCCCTGGTCTGACAGTCCCGAAGTTTCTAGCAGATTCCCTGCAGTGAAGCCAAGCTGAAGCAAGGTGAGGGAAAGGGAGACTCTGTCACTCACTATGCTGTGTCAGAACGCTCTACCTTCCCTGTCAGCCACATCCAACACCCAGCCTGAATTCCCACTGGTCTGACCTCCTGCCTCTCCCACACCAGCAGCACCAGGGCTCATCCTTCACTGAGGGCCAACCTTCCTCTTTCAGTCCTGATCAGCCTCTGAGGATGAAGCACATTCCAGCCTGCCTGTTAGGTCTCCCACCTACGGAGACACACATCTACCCCAACCTGGCCTCACCAGAGAAGGTGCTGACAGAGTCCTTCCTTCGGAGGTCAAAGCACTTCATGAAGCCATCCTGAGAGCCACTGAGCAGCACATGGGCCTCAGTGGGGTGGAAACAGACTTTGTTCACTGTGCGCTTGTGTTCTGTGAACAGCTGATCCTGTTTGTT
The DNA here is from genome assembly GCA_907164525.1 of Lophiomys imhausi. Taxonomy (NCBI): domain Eukaryota; kingdom Metazoa; phylum Chordata; class Mammalia; order Rodentia; family Muridae; genus Lophiomys; species Lophiomys imhausi. Next base: position 916,861 of record CAJQZJ010031764.1, read on the forward strand.
GCGGGACGGCCGGCCTAGGTTCCACGTAACCACCACACCATTGGTGGCTGCTGTGGCCAGCAGGTTTTCGTCCATCTGGTGCCAGACCACATCAGCGCAGCTCAGGTTGAGTGAGGGTTTCCGGCCCACACGCAAATTCAACTTCTCTACGAACTGCTCCTCCTCAATGGCATAAATCTTGAAGATGCTTCGGCCTGCCACAACAACCTGGGCTGCATCACGGCACACACTGATGGCATTAGCTGGTGCGTCCAGGTGGCAGTGCATGGTGCGGCCCGTCAGTGCACTGCCACTCAGGGCTGTGGTAACTCGGGACATCTTTTCCATGGCTGCAAGGGTATCAGGGGCAGGAGTCAGTGAAGTGTGCTGGCCTGGTTAGCCATAGCCTCTTAATAATTCAGGTTCAGTCCTCTCGAACCTTTGGCCTAAGATGATCCATCAGCCAATCACCATCTCAGGAAAGTTCAGACTCACTGGAGTTCTCCAGAAGACTCCATAGCTAACCTGAAGTTCGTCAGCACCATGTCTGACTTTCCCAGATTCTATGCGGTGAATCCTCCATCAGTGAGATCCTGTGTTACTAGGCCCTCGGTAGGTCGGTCCCAGGGGCGGGGATGGCAGGTGGGGAGTGGCTCCTGCCTTCTCAATTAGCCCTCCGAGGACTGCGGGGCTTCCAAGAGAACGAACAACTGAGAGGAAAGGGTAGAAGAGCTGGAGGGGTCCAGAGGACTGAGTTCAACGACCTTGGGAGGCAGAAGAGAAGCTACAGCAATAAGTACAGGTATCAGGTTGCACAGGGCAGCGGAAACTGCGGGGCCAGAACCAGGTGCTGGGAAAACCTCTGGCCCAGTCGCACGCCACTCATTTACCGATAGCACAGAGTGTTCCTCAGCTACCGTACCGGAAAAGACTCATCTATTTTCCGCCCATTACCGGAAGCACTCCTTTCTTATTCTCACCTCGCCGGAAGTGTGCACAAGCTCGCCTTCCATGTCGTAAAGGTTCCGTGTCTGCGCGCGGCGCTGTGACCAAGCGAATGGACCAGAATTGGAGTCTGCAGGCTCCGTGGTTCTTCCTTGGTGATATGACCTCTTTTGTCTGTTTAGTTGGTTACGGTTTTTTTTTTTTTAATGATGCTGGAAATCGAGCCAGGGCAGAGCCTAATGTCAGATAAGTTCTCTACCAGCTGGGCTATGTTACCAGCCCCAGTTTATTTTAATCTTAATATCTTAATACCAGTACTTAAACCTCTCCTTCGATCTTGGAGGAGCCATTTTCTAAGCAGATCCTGAGTTCCTCCACTTTGCCCCAGTGCCATGCTCTAAACCCCACTTCCCTTGTGGAATTCAGGTGCCACTTCCGAACCACCATCCTCTGATCTGAACCCCACCCCCACACACAAACAGCCTAAACAGCCTGGTACCTTCTCTCTCTCTCTCTCTCTCTCTCTCTCTCTCTCTCTCTCTCTCTCTCTCTAGGTTTTTCGAGACAGGGTTTCTCTGTGTATACTTGACTGTCCTGGATTCACTTTGTAGACCAGGCTGGCCTTGAACTCATAGAGATCCGCCTGCCTCTGCCTCCCAAGTGCTGGGATTAAAGGCTTGTGCCACCACGCCTGGCGCCTGGTAGCTTTTCTACTCAAGGTCTTTATTGCACTGTAAATGAGTCCCAGCTGCCTGGCTTTGACCTTCCTGGTGCATCTGCAGCTGTACTTTTCTGGATTCCTCTTTTCCCAGCTTCCTTCCCTCTTATACATGCCTTGTGCCTGTGGCTTCTACCCCTGCAGAACGTGTCTCCTTTACAACCTTCAGCACTTAGCTCAAGTGCTTACCATCTTAGACCATCCCCGCCACCCCAATCTAATATGGCCTCCTTTGTCTATTGTGAATTTTATGTCTATTTTGTGTGGTTATACCTGTCTTGGTACTTTCAGGGCCTGACAGCCAGTTCTGTCAGTGGCTGCATTTAGTCTCAGTTGTAAGAGATTGGTATTAGTTGAGGATCCCCAAGACTAAGTTCTCATCACAAAGGAGATTTATTTGCCCCAAAGGGACAAAAGACAGGGAATAAGAGACAAAGACAGGGGACTGGAGAGATGGCTCAATGGTCAAGAGCACTGAATGCTCTTCCAGAGGAACTGTCTAAACTCCAAGATCTGACACTTTCACACAGACATACATGTATGAAGCAAGCAAAACACCATTTCATAGAAATAAAAATTTTAAAAAGAGAGAGAGAGACAAAGATAAGAGATAGAGGACAAGAGAGAAGGGGAAGGGGACAAGGGAAAAGTAGAGATATTTATTCTGGAGAGGACAAAGGACTGCCTCTGGATAGAGAGGAAACAGACATGGCCCATAGGCAAATGACAGTTTATAAAGGTAAAATGGGAAACCCTGCTTTAGGATGAGGTGTTTAATTTTGATTGGGCATGTTAATTAGGTGAGCCATAGGGGGCTTTTGGTTGCTGGACTTCAATACTTTGATGGCTGGACCTTGGTGGTCAGCCTCAGGAGGAGGAAGTGGCCGAATAAGGGAATAGACCTTGGTAGGTAGCTTTAGGAATGTGATCTAATGGTTTTTAGAGAAAGACAAAGCCTGCCAGAGTCCTGTTTTCGAGTTGGCTAGAGTCCCTAAATCATTTGCCCATTCTTTTTTTTTTTTTTTTTTTTTTTTTGGTTTTCCGAGACAAGGTTTCTCTGTATAACAGCCCTGGCTGTCCTGGACTCACTTTATCGACCAGGCTGGCCTCGAACTCACAAAGATCCGCCTGCCTCTGCCTCCCAAGTGCTGGGATTAAAGGCGTGCGCCACCACCGCCCAGCTTTTTTTTTTTTTTTTTTTTTTTGAGACAGGATTTCTCTGTGTATCCTTGACTGTCCTGGACTCACTTCATAGACCAGGCTGACCTTGAACTCACAGAGATCCGCCTGCCTCTGCCTCCTGAGTGCTGGGATTAAAGGCGTGTGCCACCACACCTGTCCTTATCCAGCATCACTGTACTCTTTCAGAACATCACAGTCCCTCACTTAGTGACCCAATGCAAAGGATAAAGTTCATTTCTACTCTTCTTGAAGGATGGTAGGCAAAGTCCTAGATCCTTTTGAAGGCATATACATTTTGACATCAGACTTATTGTTCCCTTTTGTGCATTCAGGGCATTATTAAACTTCTGCTGGTCAGTTGTTAAGGGTCCAGTCCAGCCCTGGGCCTCCAGCCTCTTCTTGTTCATGGAAAGGAATAACTTTGATGAGTTGAGAGACACAGGAGAACCCAGAGACCTGGGCCATCCAGGGCAGGTCTAACCCTTACAACTTGGTTGAATGACCCAAAACAACTCAGACTCATGTTTTTACAACTTTTTTAATATATATTTTTATAAACAGGTCACGTGATAAAATAGCACAAGAAACACTTACCAAATATAAGGTTATATCTTCCGCATATACAGGAGAATGAGGTCGTTATGTACAATAAGAAAATGATTTTAGGGGTTGGTTGGTTTTTGTTTGTGTTCCTCTCTCCCCTTAAATTTTCCTCCTACAGTTATTGGAAATATCACAGCTTCAGTTGCATTAATACTTTGGGCAAATGGACAGCTTCCCCCTCCCTGTTGGGGGACTGTGGGAAGAGGGGCTGAAGAATCTGGCTCCTGACCACTTCAGCCTGGAGCCTCCCTGGCCAACACTTAAGGGGCAGGGAACTCTTTGGGCTGTTGAACTCTTTTTGTCAACAGCATATCTCTCTCTCTCTCTCTCTCTCTCTCTCTCTCTCTCTCTCTCTCTGGCTCTCTGGGAATTAATTACTCTCTTCCAACCAGATAAGGGCATCCCAAGATTGGTAGTGGGTGCTGTGTCTCCTGGAGCTTCAAGGTTGGGAGGACTCCCAATCCCTTCCTCAGCACTGCCACATATATGTCAGGATCCCCTAGGACTTGGAAATGTCTTGGGATCTGACAAAACATGGTCACAGCCCATGGGCAGGCAATGGTTTTGGAAGCTGGGAGAGGTAAAGGAGGACTAGAAAGAGGCCCTCCTTCCTTGGGGTGTGAAGGGTGTGCTGGCCACTGGAAGATCAGAATCGCTGGTCAGTGCTGACCCTGACCCTTGGCCAGGCCTGCAGGTTCCACCTGAGACCGATCCAGGGTGAAGCAGTGCTGAGAGGCCTGAGCTCAGCTGGGGTAGGGGCTGGAGTGAGTTGGATGCTCCCAAGGCCTCAGAGCCCTGTGGGTGGCTCCAGATTCCGGTCTGTCGGGTGCCTATTTCCTGCACTTGGAATGGATGGGTACAGCTTAAGCTAATGTTGATTATTCCAAGGTCTGTATCTGGGCCCAAGGATCTGAAGGCCAGGGGGAAAGAAGGGGATGGGGGGCACAGAGAGGACAAGAACTGATCCATATGGCAACAAGGAAGAAGGGAAGCCACTGGGTCAGGTGGGCATGGGGAAGTGGGCTCCTCAGGGGGCCATGGCTTTGGCAGTGGCCTGTGATGCCTCATACCCTTTGGAGGGCTCCAGGCGTGGTGCAGTGGAAGATGTTGGAGGGCCTTGGGGCTCTTCCAGGCCCCTGAGTCCTGGGGGACCAATCCCTCCATCCCCTTGGGCCCTGCCCGGGATGGGGGGCAGTGGGAGGTGGAAGGCAGAGAGCAGAATGAAATGGGGAAGGCAATGAGGGCGTCTGCACTCAAAGCATCCCCCAAAGGACCTAGACCCCCAGAAGGCGGGTGAATGATGGTGGCGGCTGTGGCATGGTGGAGGGCGGGCGTGCAGTGCGGGCACGAGGGGCATGCACAAAGTCCCCGAGTGTGCGTGCGTGCGTGGGGCTGGCCCCTCTGCCCCTTGCCCCAGGCGGGGGTGGAGCAGTGGAACAGAGGAGCAAGGGATGCACTAGGCGGGGTTTCCCTCGTCTTGCCCCGCCTCCAGCGCAGGGCCTAGAAGTGGTGCTCCCGCCGAGATGGAAGAAGGGCTACTGCCCAGGGCGTGGCCGGTTCCCGCGGCCGGGTGGGGAAGCCTGCGCTATTCAATGACGAGGCAGCGCGGCAAATGCTGCGAGAAGTACTTGAAGAGCTCGGGTGTGGCTCCAGGGCAGTTGGTCAGCTCCAGCTCCTCCAGCTCTTGCAGCTGCACGAGGCCCGATAGCCCGGTAGTGGTCAGGAGCGGGCAGCCTGCAAGCGCGAGGCGGTCGAGGCAACCGCTCAGCAGCTCAGCTCCGCCCGGCGGGAGGGCTGGACTGGGCTGGGCAGGAGGGAAAGGCTGGAGAGGACAGTGGCCTGCTGGGGGTGGCTCCTACAACAGACTTAATGAGGCTGGATCGGTACTGGGCGTGGAGGGGTGGGAATCTGACGGAATTCATAGCCTGCACCAGGGAAGGCTATGTTCAGGTGTGGCTTAAGGGAGTATGGATCTGAGTAGGGCGTAAATGACAGGACGGGCGGGGCCTGGCTTGAATTTGTCCTTTCTCCACCCCGCAACCTGGGACCTGAATTGCCGAAGTCTGAAGTGAATCTGTCTGCATGAGGGACCCGATGGGGGCGGGGGTCAAAGTTAGTGGGCGTCGCTGCCCACGAGGCATGCAGGGGGTCTCACCTGCTAGAGACAAGAGTCGCAGACTCCTCATGGCTAAGAGGTGCTTCAACCCGAAGTCCTGCACCTGAGCAAGAGTGAGAGGGAGTCATGTTAACTACTTCCACTTGCCTGGGACCTAGAGCCACTAGAGAGGGGCAGGAGGTAGGGGTTCAAAACGGAGGTTTCTCAGTCGCCCCACGAAGCCTGGAAGCACCCATAAGGGCCTTGGGGATCCGGAATCCGAAGATCCATAATCCGCTTCATCTGGCTGCTGGGCATAGAGGTTTCTGAATGAGGCCCAGTGCAGTTCAAGGAGTTTTTGTACTGGTGCTCTCCGCCACCCATCCCACTACCCACGGCTAATTTCCAGATCCCTGGGGGCATGGAGGTACCTGGCAGCACCATCGCAGGTAGAGGCTGCGGAGGGACGACATGGTGGACAGATAGCTGAGGCCAGTGTCCGTGATGCGTACACACCTGTAGTTGCACCAGACGGGGGACTGCCCACCTTACCTTTAAATCACTCCCCCCCCATCCCCACCCTCTTTTTCAGAAGTCTCCCTAGGGTGAGTCACTCCCCCACATACCACTCCCCTTTCCTCCCTCTGCTCTTACATCTGCCCTCCCTCTGACCTCCCCTTTTGGAATATGGCTTTTTCTCCAGTCTATGCTGGAGATACTCCTCAACTTTGGGTCCTCTATTTTTGTGGCCTTTCCCTCCCCCAGAAGCCCGTGGACTGGCACCACACACTCTAGGCTTCCAGTTCCTGGAGATCCCGCCAGTACCAGCCTGGAGTGTAGGGGCGTGTGCACCTGTCCAGCACGAGCTCCTCCAGGCGGTGCAAGTCGCAGGCCACGTACTCCAGTGCCATATCAGTGATCCGAGGGCACCAGGAAAGGTCAAGGCTGCGCAGCTTGCGCAGGTTCTCAGCTACAAGCTCCACCCCATCATCAGTGACCTTAGAGCAGCCAGAGAGGCTGAGTGAGGTGAGGTTGGGCAGACTGTGCACCACATTGACCACCCCGTGATTGGTTATCTCCCAGCAGGAAAGCAGGCGCAGCGTGTGGGTACTGTGGCCCTGGCGCGCTGTGAAGTAGGCCAGCGCCGTGTCAGTCACGTGGTAGGCCTGAAGGCTTAGCTCTGCCAGGTTGGGTAGAAGTTGTGAGATGGCAGCGATGGCATCGTCAGCCACGTTGATGCAGTCACTGACGCTCAGTGAGGTGATCCGGGCACTGAGGCTGGACCACAGGCCAGCCTCGGTGAAGTCATTGCAGCCTGACAGCTCCAGGCGGACCACTCCCTGCATCTGCTCCAGCATCACCTGCAGGCGGCATACAGATGAGACCAGACTAAGTCAGCTCCCCCTCTCATGCCCAGGCTGCCTACCCTGCCTGGGTGATGAGAGCTGCCTGTGTGCAGAGTGGAAGATGCTTCTGGGGTCGTGGAAGCAGCAGTCTCTCAGGTGTGCACTTGTGTGAGCGTGCATCGGGCTGAACCTTAAGGAGTGCACTTACTGCTTGTTATGTTTTGCCAATATTCCAAAAGAGAGGCAGGGCACAGGGGACCCCCAAGCCAGGGTCTGCGTTTGGAACAGGAAATTTGAATATTAAAATTACAATCCAGGTTCCAGGGGGCGGGGCAGGGATGGACAGGGCAGAGTGCCCAGATGCTCCTTCCACCCTTGTTCCTAGGAGACTCTCTACTGTCCAGTTGTCCCCTCCCCCACCCTCCCCCCAGCCCCACTCACTAAGGCTAGCTTCACAAGCAAGCAAGAACCCACCTGTAATTGACTACTCTCCTGCACCAACCTTGAAATCTTAAATCACTTTTTAACAAGCCCACACTTTAAATTTTCATTAGGCCCCAGCGATGCCATCCTTGCTACTTTTTGTCCTGTGTACACCTGAGTATCCTCTGGGGCCCTCAACCTCCCATATCCGCAGGGTTGCTGCTGCCCGTTCATCCCTGCCCCTCCATCCCCATCTGCTCCTAGCCAGTTTTGGGACACACCTCTAGGCCAGCATCAGTGATGGTGGAGCGCTTGAGGCTCATGGCCTTGACTCCCTTCTTAGAGAGCGCATAGTTGTCGATGAACTCGCAGATGTCTAAGTCAGAGACACCAACTAGGCAGAATCCCTCAAAGCCTCTAGCGGCAAAGCCCTGCAGGTTCACAAACTCCTTCTCGCCTCCAGGCAGCACGTTGTACAGCTCCTTGGCATGCAGCACAGGCGTAAGGCCTGCCCAGAACTTGGGCTGGTAGAGCACACGCCGCCAAGCCTTGCACACCTGGGCTAGTATGCACTTCTCACATGCTGAGAAATACCAGAAGAGCCCATTAAGGATCTTCTCATCTGTGGCCAGTGGTGGCCGCTCCACTGGGGGTCCAGGCACAGGGCCTGAGGCTGGTCCACTGGCTGGGGGGGCATGGCCCCCCGGCCAGAGCAACCCGGGACAGTGGCATAGCCAGGCTGGGAGGTGGAAGGGTGGGTGGGGGCGGTGGCTGGCAAGGGCGGTTCTTGGCAGCAGGTGTACCCTTGGTGATGCTGGCTGTGCCTAGGCCGTTGGGCTGGCCAGGCAGCTTCACCAGACCATTTCGAGGCAGGCATGGAGGCTTGGGGTCACCATCGATACCAGGGCTCGACATTTTCCTTACACGTTCTGTGGAGGATACAAGAGAAACAAATGAGTCTGCCAGTTTCTGAAGGAGCTGGAGAGCTGGCCCTGTTTTTCATCCTTGAGGCTCCTTTCCCAAAGCACTTCCAGGACCACTCAACAGAAAGGATCTAGCACATGCCTTTCTCTGACTGCACAACAAGAGACAAGTGGATCATATTCACAGCTAGCCCAAGCATCCACATCCTCTGTCACATTCACTGGCTCAGCCTGCATTGCCCAGTGGTGCTTTCTGATGCTTGATTCCCCATTTGAGGTTTGGGAGAGATGAGTCCTTAGTTGCTCCTTCCACTCCTGTTTCTTTGATACCCACTATTGGTACTGGCCTACCCTGCTAAGCAGGATTGAAAAAACTGAAGAAAAGTGCTTGAAACAGTTCTACCATAAGGCACCAGCAGCCCTCAGAGTCACAGACCAGCTCTCAAGAGTTTGTGTTCCTTCCCAGGTGGTAGTGGGACATGCCCTTTATCCCCGCACTTGGGAGGCAGAGGAAGGCAGATCTCTGAGTTTGAGGCCAACCTGGTCTACAGAGTGAGTTTCAGTACAGCCAGGGCTACATAGAGAAACTCTGTCTTAAAGGGAAAAAAATATGTGTGTCTATAGTAAGCTATGGGGCTCAGGCATCTTCCCTATATAGTTGACTGTGGTACCAGCAGATTGATACCTGGACACATACCCCCCCCCCTTTTTTTCAAGACAGGGTTTCTCTGTGTATCATTGGCTCTTCTGGACTCACTTTGTAGACCAGACTGGCCTTGAACTCACAGAGATCCACCTGCCTCTGCCTCTCAAGTGCTGGGATTAAAGGCGTGCGCCATCACGCCCAGCCCACATGCCTTTTTATATTTAAAAAAAATTAAAGTTTTCTGCGCATAAGTGTTTTGCTTGGATGTGTGTACATGTATCACACATATTCCTAGCATCTGTGGAAGTCAGAAGAGGATGTCAGATCCCCTGGAACTGGAGTTTCAGGCCCTCTGTAAAAGCAGCAAGTGCTCTTAACCACTGAGCCACCTCTGCAGCCCTCCTGGACACATGCTCTTTAATCCTGCACCCAACCTAATGAGGACAGTGCTGTGGTATCTCCTGTACAAACAAGGAAGTGGAGGTCAAGGACAAGCGATCCATTTGTCTGAGGTCACGGCCAATAGTTAAGTGGTTGAACTAAAGTTTGGACCAGAGCTGGAGGAGGTAAGCCATGTGGAAGGCCAGGGTCACCTCTCATCTCAGCTCCCCTCGGACTCCCAGGGCTGTAATGGGGCTGCAGAGGACACTGTCAATGGACAGCATGGAAGGAAAGGGTAGTGAGATCTTCACAACCCCATGATCATCTGCTCTGCATTCCAGAGAGATACCACACCCACCCACCCACAGCATCCAGAAGGAAGGGTTTTTTTTCCCATGGGTTTCACCTGCAGATTCAAATGGAACACTCTGGACTCCAGATGGCCCCTACTTTGAACGTGTGGTCGTGGCTACCCACTGGTGGTTCCATTTCTTCAACATGAATTCTGGAAGGTGTCACCACAGACTCTTTCCTGTGGAAGGGATGTATAGTCTACAGGTAGAGCAAGTCCTGAGGCCCGGAGCTGACCCAGGGGCAAGGGAGTATCTCCCTTCCTGTGTGTGTAGGTGATCCCAGAATGAGCTGAATCCATGTGTAAATTGTCAGCTTTCTGCCCTACAATCTTGGGGGAGTCAGCAAAAGCTTCTCCCAGACCCTCTGCTATATGCTTATACCTGGCTTCTGTGGGTCATAGCCTCACCAGAGAGTCTGGCACGATACCAAGGGGTGCATGAAGGGGCTTCCTAAGGGGCGGGCACTGGAATATGCAGACCCTCAGAAGAGAAGGATTCCTGTTACCTTTTAGGCTGAGACCCCATTCTGGAGCTGAAGGGGCAAGGAAGTTAGACAGTCATCCTCCCACTCTAGCTTGTCACAGCAGTGGACAAGAACTGCCCTCTACCTTTATTTGGAGCACAACCTCAATCATTTGTTATACTGTACAGACAGCCTGTACCAGTGTCCCACCTCTGGGGAGGGAAAAACCCTGGGTTGGAGTCTCCCCAGAACATGCTCCTCATGATCAACAAGCAAGCTTTGTGTCTAAGGGTGGCATTGAGGGTGCATCCTAGGCTCTCAGTACCACCTCCCTATTACTCTCCTCCTCAGTATGACTCTTGAGGCCTGGGTAGTAAACCAGTTTTTCCCTAAAGGAAGTTTCCAGCCCTTAGCTGCTCTTTTGGGCTCAAGAATAGGCAAGAATAGTAGCCACACAAAAGCCAGGACAGTAAGTAGCAATGCTTACACTTGCCAAACGCATTTCGGCTTCACAGCAGACATTCCTGTGAAGGGGTAGCCACTACTGTTATTCCAGTCTTTATACAAGGAACCCAAGCTCTGAAAAGTTAGTTTGCATGCCATGGCATGGGAAGTCTAAAGTGTGGTTGCCCCACTGAAAGCAATATAGGGAAGCAGGTCTTTTGCAGGGCAGCAGCATCCATGATGGGAAAGGATGAGAGCCTTCCTTAACCGCACCAATTCTTACCCATCACCACCCACATTCCTGGGAACTGTGTTGAAGATGGAGAGACAGCCCCAGCCAGAATACCCGCCATATCCCTGATTTTGGGTCTATGTCTAGACTGCCCACCTAGGTTCAGCCACTAGGCGCAGACCCAGAGCTCTCGGAGCCCCGCGAGCAGCACCACGGACAGCTCCCGCGCTCTTTGGGGTCAGCGGAGCTTTCCGCACCAGAGACATTGGAGCCGTGGAGGGATGATCGGTGGCTCCGGCAAACCCAGCTCCACAGGAAGAGGCAGGGGGAGAAGCCGCCCGCTTGGCTAGGATCTGGAGGAGGCTGCGGAGGCGGTGCCAGGGGAGAAATAATCCAAGAGCTGTTCTGATTTAGGCTGAAAATGCTCCCAGCCGCGGGTGTGCACGTGGAGCACTTGAGTTGCTTGGGGGGGGGGGGGGGGATGCACGTGGATGCCCGGGGCATCTGTAGGGCTCCTTCCTGCCCCTCGCTGCAACTCTGGAAACTCACGTTTGCAGAAGAACACGATCCCTTCCTACCTTCCAGACTCAGGTCAAGTAGGTGAGACCAGGCCAGACTCAGTGTCTGATCCCCCCACCCCATCCAGGCCCCTGCCCTTAGTGGAAGCTGCATCTCCACAGAGGTAACCCAGTTTGGTGCTTAGGGAGATTCTCACTTAATCTCTCCCTTGTGACATTAACCAAGCCTGAGAACCCCCTGTTCAAAAATGGAAAGAATTACACCTGGGCCCAAGGACTGAACCAGAGAAAGTTGAGCACACAATGGAAGACTGGAACCTTCCTGACAGGTAAGCAAGAGGTTACCGAGGGTCTCCAGCGAGGATCACTCCACTTGGCCCTGCTATGTAGCCAGATGGTAGCCTAGGGCCCGCTCCCAGGCATTGCAGAAACAGGATCTCATTAGGTATCTGAGGCTGGCCTTGTATTTGCAGCAATCCTGCCACTACCTCACTGGTTTACAGATATGCCCTACCATGTCCAGCTAGGACCCTTCAAGATGCTGAAACTCCTCCCTCCACCCAGGGTGGCTCACACTGCCTGCTTGGAGTTGGTTCCTAGGTGGGGAATGATGGATCAGTGGCCGGGTCACCCAGGTTGCCTCTCCCTTCATGGACGAGCACCTCAGAAGCTAATACTGGAGGAGAGTCCTGCTGGAATGATGGGTGAAATGGCACAAACTCAGTCCTGTGTCCAGTGTGTCCCATGCTCAGTTTGGAGTAGAATTCTGGGTCAGCTGTAGGCTGCAGAGGAGTTTGAGATCCCTGGGTCCATCCTAGGCTAGGAGGCAGTGACAACTGCCTCAGCTGCCATGTCCTCATCAGCCCAAGCCTCATCAAGATACTCCTGGGAGAGTTGAATGTAGTCTTTGCTCTCCCTAGAGGACTCATAGTGGACATAAGGAACATGGTGGGCACAATGAGGCTCCTGGGAAATATCCAGTACTTGGTGGTTTTAAGAGTGACAGTCCAGGGGCTGAAGAGATGGCTCAGTGGTTAAGAGCACTGGCTATTCTTCTTCTAAAGGACCAGGGTTCAAATCCCAGCACCCACATGGCAGTTCACAGCTGTCTGAAGTGGCCGGGAGTGGTGGCACACACCTTTAATCCCAGCACTTGGGAGACAGAGGCAGGCAGAATCTCTGTGAGTTCAACACCAGCCTGGTCTACTGAGTGAGTTCCAGGACAGCCAGAGATACACAGAGAAACCCTGTCTCCAAACAAACAAAACAAAAGAGTGACAGTCCATATAGATTCTGATGCCGGCCGAACTTCGAGGACTTGCCTCTTCTACATATCCAGTCATCAGACCCTGAGACCCAAATAGTCTCACGGTCTTGTCTCCAGCCCTGACTCCTCCCCTTCATTTCTCCTCTCCTAGTTCCCTTCACCTGGCCAAATAGGGGTCACTTGCTTGTCCCATAGGCTTTTTCAGCTGCAAATGGGTGCTGCCTACCTCCATAGCCAGGATCTCCACAGCACCTGCAGGTGACCCCCTTCATAGGGGTTGCCGTCACTGTCTACCTCTCCCCTTGGCCTGGTAACTCCTTGGAGACAAAGAGCACTATGGCTTCTGGGTACTACTGAAGGAATGGGCAAGAAATGGTCGTCTAAGTCAGGGGCACGGCTGCCTGAGGCTGAGAGGTTTGGCTGGTTAGTGGGGCAGAAGCAGCTCAAGAACTAAATTCCAGGTACGACTGCGATCAGTATTTCTGGAGAAGAAACTAGATTGGCATCAGCACCTGCTTGCCAGACCCTGTGAACTTGAGGTACAGAAATGGGGTTGGGGAGGGGGAGAGAAGAGACCTTTTGGTAAAGTCTCCCTTCTGGCGTTTCATGGCTAAGAAATATGGCTGGCTGTCCTCCAAATCTGGCCCGATCCTAGAAGAAAGAGACAGGAACCACCAAGAAGATGGGAGGAGGAAGGCCCTGTTCTCCAGCATCCCCTACCTCATTACTGTCTGCAGCACAACTGCGGAAAACAAGGCTGAGAGAGGGATCTTCCTGATACTGCATTAAACTTGTCCCAAGACTCCAGGGCTTTCTGATTTCCAAACACTCGGACCAGGAACACAGCTGTTGTATCTTGTGTCTCTTTCTTCTGCCTCACTGGGCCCTGTGTTTTCTTGTGATCTGACTAGTGGCTTCTGCACACAGCTCTCTTCCAGCAGGGTCTCTGCTCTAAACCAGAAGTCCTAATGACTGCCAACTACACGCCCACCGATGTCCCACTCTTCTCAGCTCTCATTCTAGGGGCTCTTCCCCTGTCTTTCTGCGAGCACCAGGTCAGGATGGGGAGGTCCCTTGGGTAATGGTTCCTGGCCTACAGAGAACCTGCCCTGACCAGTTCCTCATGCTTGAAAAGGATAACCAAGATACTCATATCAGCTGGGCGGTGGTGGCGCACGCCTTTAATCCCAGCACTTGGGAGGCAGAGGCAGGCGGATCTTTGCGAGTTCGAGGCCAGCCTGGTCTACAAAACGAGTCCAGGACAGCCAGAGCTGTTAAACAGAGAAACCCTGTCTCGAAAAACCAAAAAAAAAAAAAAAAAGATACTCATATCATGTTCACTCCATAGTGGCAGCCCCAGGGTCTGGGGTGACAACCAGGGTAGCTGGGATTGGGAGCACAGTACAGGCAACATGTTCTGTGACAGTACTGTGACTCAGGCACATTCACATCCCTGCCACTTCGCACGTGTCAACAGCAGCCCTCTCCTTCCACCCCCTGCTGCAGCTGCCTCTGGGGGTGTACCAGGGATCTTGGGGTGGGGAGCCCTTGGCCCAGGAGGTCCATAGGCCCAAGATGAACCAAGTTGATGCTCTGGCAGACTGAGGCTCTGTGACTAGGCTAAGGGCACATGGGACACCAAGGAAATAAAAACTGGGCATCAGCTTAGCACATCTCCCCTGTTCTGCAGAATATGAGACCTCCAAGACTTAGGCCTGAGGCTCCTTTAGACATCTAAATGAGGCCCACCTTCACTCTCTGCAGCCAATTTGGCCATTGGACCAATATTGGGGGAGGTCCAGGGCCACTCACTGGACTCCCGGTCCTTGCTTTGTTGCCACCCCTTCCCTGTGCCGGTCCTGGAAGGTACATCAGGGATTCCCACAGACGAGGAGGAGTTGTGGTCAGGACAGTTGAGCGATGCCAGACAGACACCCCTTCCTCTATCTCTGGGATACACCTGCCTCAATCTCTCAGGGCTTCCTCGGTCTAGATCCCTTCTACCTAGAAGCACTTGCTTTAACTTCATCAGTGGGAGACAGGACCTGGTCAGGTTCCAGGAAGAAAGTATAGGGGTGAGTGCCTATGTATCCCAGACTCAGGGTAAGGGTGGCTGTGGAGTCAAGTGGTGAGGGTGGCAGGAAATGGGGCAGCTGACTCTTGGGGTATCTCAGGACCACTCATGCTTTCAACCTGAATTTCCCTCTCCCTCCTCCTAATGGCTTCCAGCCTAGCCCTCAGGCCGCTTCTGGACATCAAGGCTCTAGCAGGCTTCTGACCTGATCTAGGTAGCCCCCAATCATTCAGGCTTCTATCCCAACCCCCCACTTTCTACACTGAGGCTGCTGTCCAGCATCTCATCAAAGTGTGGGCTGGAATAAAAGGTCCTGTGTCCAAGGGGCATCAGAGAGGCCTGAGCAGACTCTGGTCAGTGGGCCATGGGACAAGATGGCAGTGGAAGTCAGGCCTCAAGGAGGGAGCAGGTGAAGTGGCATCTGCCATCTGCTCCTGGGAGGTCAGCTGCTGGCTCAGGCTGGGAGGGGCTAGCAGGAGGGCTGCTAGGGCAGATCGAGGCCTCAACAGTGCAGCTTTCTCTCCTGGGATGAGTAGTGGGGAGGATCCCCCACTGACCTAACATCCCAGAAGGACACAGAAGCCCTGCTCAGCAATCTCACGGTGCCCATTCCCCATTTGAAGCCTTCCAACCTTGGCCAAGGCCCATTCTCTTCTCTAGAACCACAGACATGCCAGCCCACTCCCTCTGCCTCCCTGTGGGCGGCAGCTCTTTACTAGCTCTTGTCCAGAAGGTGTCCAGAGCCCCTAGGCCACATATCTACATGGCTCCTCCCGGTTAATTGTATCAACACCTGTCACGTCCTCCCGTCCGCCAGAGGCTCATATAGGGCCGGAGTGGAGAGAGTCCAGAGCCAAGCCAGAAGGAGTGGGGGCTGACGGCCTGCAATTGCGTGTCCTCGCAGCCACCGTGCTTCCTCTCAGCGGTTCCGTGGTACCGAGCCACAGCCTGACCGCGTTGCTGGTCGCGAGCGGGGCGCGATCGAGCCGGCCACTGGGGCAAGGGGCTGCGGAGCGACCAGCTGGCCCAGCGGCCAGAGGGCGAGGTGGGGAAGGGGCTGCGATTACGTAAGCCCTGCTCAGGCGGCGGCGGCGGCGGCGGCCGCGGCCGCGGCGCAGTCCCAAGTCCCCACCCCGCCCCCTCCTCATTGTAGCCTCGGCGGAGGCAGTGGCTCGACCCGGACCCTCCCCTCCCTGCAGCCTGGCCGCGCGCGCACACACACACACCTTACCTCGGCCAGGGCTTCTGGCTCATGCCACGCTGTCCGCCGGGCGACCTCGCGTCATGGGGAGCCCAGCACCCGATCCGCCGAGCGCGGAGGCGGCCGAGGTGCTGGACTGGCTAGCAGGGCCCCCGACTGCACCCCGCGCCCGGCGCCCCGCGCCAGGGAACTCTCGGCAGAGTCCGGAGCGGAGCTCCCCGGTGGGAGAGGATCTGCCGCCCTGAGCCTCCCACCGGGGAGGCTGAGGCTGTGCCCAGATAAATAAGGCCGCTTTGCAGGGAGCCTGGCGGGCGCCTCCTCCCTCCCCTTGCCCTCCTCCTCCGCGCTCCTCCCCGCGCTCCTCCGCGGCCGCCGCCGGCGCCGCGCGGGTCCCCCGCCCGGCCCTATGAGCCGCGCCCTCGCGCGCTCCCGGCGTCCGGACCAATCCCGGCCCCGGAGCCGGGCTGAGGTGTCGAGAATCCCGAGCCCCGCCCCGCCCCGCTCCGCGCGCTCTTGGTGCGGGACGGGACGGGCGCGCGCCGGGCACCAGCACCCGCTCAGCGGCCGGTGCTCGCCCAGTAAGCAGCCCCGCAGGCCGCGCGTCCCGGAGGACGTTCGAGGGAAAGGGCAGGGCGCGCGGCCGGAGAGCAGCTTCGAGTGGCCGGTCCGCACGAAGCGGTGGCGACCCCAGAATCCTGCCAGCTGAGGAGAACTGGGAGCCTTGGCGCGAGCGGTCGGCGGTGGGGGTTCCGGATCGTACGCAGATACGGCGGGTCCTGTGTGCTCTTGCCTGGGTGGCCACGGGCGAGGGCGAGGAAAGGAGGGGACGGCTGGAGACATCTGCACGGTCCGCACCTCCACACGTGCCCCTTGCGCACGGCGTAGGGCAAGCCTCTAGGATCTCATATCCCTTCCGTTCCTGCTGCTAGTCAGGCCAAAGAATCCCCCTTCGAGGTGACATAGTCACCCACCTGCAGAAACCTGCAAGCAAGGGACTGTAGCGAGTGTCAATGAAAACACAAGACAGGGTAGAGATAGTGGGGAGGGGTCATAAACGATCTGAGACGCCCCCTTCCTCCCCAGGGTGAGAGGCTGGGTAGGAATGATCCGAGAAGGGACGTGCAAAGATCCTATGTCCTGGAGGAGTTCCACAGGTTCCCTCTGGAATGAAGTGGAGGTCCCGCGGTGGCAGCTTGTACGGCCCAGGGCAGGGCAGGCGGTTTGTGCGAAAGACCTTGTAAGGGCTTCTGGAGAGGCAGGCCTACCAGCAGGCTATGGGACCCCAATCTGGGGTCTCTGCTGGGAACAGAAACAACAGACGTGGGGACGCAGAGCAGCGTCTTGGAAGGGAGGAGCTGCAGGGCAGCGTGTCCTCAAATGAGACCAACTGGTGTTGGGAAGCAGGGCCTCCCGGGGCTGATGTGAGGCCTAGGGGCAATGAGAATGGGAAGTAAGGGGGATCCTGTCGTGTGTATGTGTGTGTGTGTGTATGTGTGTGTGTGTACATGTGTGTGTATATGTGTGTGTGTGTATATGTGTATGTGTATGTGTGTGTGTGTGTATGTGTGTGTGTGTGTATGTGTGTGTGTGTACATGTGTGTGTGTATATGTGTGTGTGTATGTGTGTGTGTGTGTGTTCGCACTCGTGCTCACACATGGAGGTGAGAGGTTGATATTAGAACCCTCTTCTACCACTTTTTACCCTGTTTTTTGAGACAACATCTCTCATTGAACTTGGGGCTCACCATTTACACTAGACTGGCTGACTTGCAGGTCGTCAGGATCCTCCTGTCTCTGCCCCTCAGTGTGGGGGTTACAGGCAAGCACTTATTACCCACAGAGATATCTTCTAAGCTATCATCCACTTTCCCCCCATTTTCTTTTTATCATTCCTTTTTCCCCCTTTTTGGGGGGTTGTGTGTGAGAGGGCAGGCAGGTTCTCTCATTGCTTTGCAAATAACCAAGTAGGCTTGACTCGCTGGTCACTGAGCCCCAAGAACATGCCTATATTGACCTTCCCAGTACCGAGGTTACAACCATGTGCCACAAAGTTTAGCATTAAATTTTCTTTATAATTTATTTATTACATTTTTATGTACGTTGGTGTTTTGTATGCGTGCATGTCTGTGTGAGGGTGCTGATCCCCTGGAACTAGATAGTTCTGAGCTGTCATGTGGTTGCTGGAATTTGAACTCAGATCCTCTGAAAGAGCAGTCTTTTTTTTTGTTTTTTTTTTTTTTTTGAGACAGGGTTTCTCTGTGTAGCCCTGGCTGTCCTGGACTCACGTTGTAGACCAGGCTGGCCTCAGACCTGCAAAGATCCACCTGCCTCTGCCTCCCAAGTGCTGGGACTAAAGGCGTGCACCACCATCACTGGCTGAAAGAGTAGTCTTAACCACTGAGCCCCCTCTCCAGCCCCCAGCTTCAAATTAAAAAAAAAAAGTTTTTTTTTTTTTTTGTAATGCACTCTGGGGATCAAACTCAGGACCTTGTGCTTGCAAGATGAACAAGACAAACAAACAAAAAGGCCGATCTCTGTCCAAGGCCCTGGCTGTTTTAGCAGGGTGGAGTGCTGTTCTTACAGTGGGGGCCTTGGGTCCAGCTTGCCATAGCCAGGATCAGGCAGGCATGTGTGTGCCTGGGACTGGAGTGTCACCATCTTGCCTGGATATGGACTGGAGAAGGCAAATTGGCATGGGACAGAAATTAGCATAGATACAGTCAATCAGAGGCTGTTCTTCCTACTCATCCGGTTACTGTCCTTAGACAGGTAGCCAGTGAGTGACAGGAGGGGGACCGTGGGCAGAGGGTGCTGTGCTGGGATTGTGAAGGACAAAAAGGCTTTGTGCACACAAATCATCACTGGAGAATCCAGGAGAGTTAAAACACAGCTCACCTCTTCAGTGGAATGAGGTGGCAGCTGGTCTTCCTGGAATGTCAGGAATGATGTAGTCTTACAACATGGTGATCCTTTGCTGTCTGATGAGACAGGCTCTGTCCATATCTCCCAGAATTTACTTATGGAAGACTCTTTCCCCTTAAAACCTTGAGTAGTACTTTTAGGCCATAAAACCCATTCTTCATATTCTCCCCCCCCCACTTTTTTTTGGTTTTACGAGACAGGGTTTCTCTGTGTAGCCCTGGCTATCCTGGAGCTCACTCTGTAGACCAGGCTGGCCATAAAACCCATTCTTATGAGTAATGTCATTTATACTTTACAACAGCCTAAGTGACTTTTATGTCATCTTAGGGCCAGGACAATCCTGACATCCACAGGCACTATGTTTACCCCAGTCATGCTCCCTAGATCCTAAATCTTGGGCACTGCCTCTGAGTCAATGGTACCCACTCTTCTGAAAGAAGCCGTATGTACTTTGTAAAGAATCTTAATGTAAACACAATTTAAATTGTCGTGCACTTGGGACTGAATTAATTGTCATCTGAATGCCTTTCCCCCAAAAATTATTCTGTGCTTAAATATGGCGAAAGTAAAATGACCTGGGCCAGGCACCGGCTCACCTGACCGGTTTCCCCCTGCTTGCTGTCAAGCCAGCAGAGGAACCACCACACGGGGCACACATGATGAACACACCCAAGTGTGAAGGATAGGTGTGAAGGAGGCCTAGTCACAAAGTGGCCCGGTTTTTGAGACAGCAGCAATGAGGACAGTTTGGAGGTTGTTGAGCACTGTTCTGGGGGCCTTTTCTGTCTCCTCACATGGAGACCCACCTGCTTCCCTCTACCATCCCTCCCAGATCAGTCACCTGCTTCTCTCTCTCTCTCACCTGGCACCTCACCTGGAGCAGGCTCCTGTCACCTGCCCCTGAAGTAATCTATTTGACTCTTAGACTTGACAAGTGCCCACCCTAGGAGCTTCATTTCCACATCTGCCCACAACACCAAGAACCCCCTCCTCTCAGCCTGGACCTACTGGCTCTCTGATGGCACAGTTACAGTGGGCTGTTGCCTGATGCAACCCCTAGAGGGCCAGAGTGGGGTTCCCTGGGCACCCAGCAGAGCACAAGGGTGGTCCTAGGGATAAGGAAGCTGGCTTTTGATCAAGCACCTTCCATCAAGGATTCCTGTTCCCCAGATGCCTCTTTTGAGACATCTTATGTGCTGAGACAAGTATGTAAGACAAGGTCCAGCTGGCTGCACAGGGGACTTTTCATCTCTTCCACAGAATATGGGCTAGCATGTAGGACTAATTTAGCCAGGATGATTAGTATCCAGGGACTGATATGGGAGCATCTTTGAACTTGGTTCCTAAGGGGCATGTGGAGTGTCTCTCAATAGAGTACCCCTCAAATGAAACAAACTCACCTGGAGCACCCTCACCTGGAGGACCCTTCACTTGAAACATTCTCGATTGGATTACCTTTGAACTGAAACATAATTAACTGGAGCAATTCTCACATGGAGCACCCACATCTGGAGCACCCTTAAGTGAAGCATCCTCACCTGGAGGACCCCTCATTTGAAACACCCTCGACCGGAGCATCTTTGAACTGAAATACACTTAACTGGAGAACCCTTCACCTGGAGCACCCTCAATGGGAGCACTCATTACCTGGAACACTTCTCACATGGAGCACCCCTCTCTTGAGACACTCTCCACCTAAAACTATCCCCACTTTCAGCACCCTAACCTTGGTGTCGGAGCACAGAGGACTGTCACTTGTCCAGGTTACTGGGGTCCAACTCTACCATGATGGGGGAGATGAACTGGCACATTTGGCTCAGAGATAGGGGGCTGAGGGAGCACCAGGGGATCACTTCCTAGACGTAGAGTGATAACTCTACTCCTTCCCTAAATCTTACCACAGGAGGTCTTCAGGCATGTCTTTGTGAGGCTCTAGTGTGGAAAAGGTACTCAGGAGATACTTGGCTGGGTCAAACCCTCCCCAGGTAGTTTCCCCTATGGGGAAACCCCTTCTGGGAAATGTGGAGGGGCTCTAAAGAGGAATGCCCCAAATGCTTTAGCACAGTATTGGTGGTGATCAACCCCTTCATGAACAAAGTGAGTCATCTTAGGCCAGACAGGTACTTTGTGCCCCCATCCTCTCCACCCTCTTTTTCTACCTCTCACTCCCTTAATTATCCTGTACCCTTTTCCACTCTTCCTTTCTCACCTATACTCCTGCACCCTCTCCTTGTCTTCTACCCTGCCTCTGCCCAGAGTCAGAAGCTCAAGAGCACCATAGAGAAGCAAGTGGGACTTCTGTAGTGTGACTGCCCCATACAAGGTGAGGGTACCAAGGTTCTCTGCTGGCCTTGACAGGGGGCGGGCCAGGCCAGAGCAGATGACTCAGGGCCCAGCTGTCACCTCAGCAGCGTCGCCTAGTGATGGCGGTCTCCCGGCAACAGTCGTCTCCTAGCAATGGGATATTTTCCCCTGGCCCTGGCTGGAGCCAGTGGCTATTTTTAGCTCAGCTGCAAATCAATCAGCAGCTGCATTTTGGGCTTCTCAGGAGATGCAAGGTCTTGGGGGGCGGGTGGGCTTCTCAGCAAATGAGAAACACTGAGATAGAAACCTCAATGCCTGACACCCCCCCCCCCCACTTAAAGTGCTAGGCTGATGGTGGATCCACCCAGAACCCATGGGAATGGGTGGGAACCTGAGACTGCTTAGACTGCTTGGGAGTTGGCAGCTATGATTATGTCCTGGATGAGGTCTCTATGTTCAAGGGGCAGATGGCTTAATCACCCTCAAGCTGCCCAAGTCCATCTGGGTACAGTAACCAAAGGCAGTGCTCACAGTGGGTACCACTGATGCACTTAACTGGTTCCCTGATATCCAATACCGGTAAGTTATGGGAGTTATCTCCCTTGTTCCCACCTTGCTGCCCCACCCAGCAGCATACACACTCAGTCCTGGCTGAAAGGGTTCTGGTGCCACAGGCTCAGTGACAGACACAGGAAGGGTCTCTGGTCAGCTATATCTAGCCCCCACCTGACTTCAAGTGAAATTTGAGATCTGTGAAGGGGGAAGTCTTGGGCAAGTGGGAGACTTGTCCCCCTTCTCTCACAAGATCAAGGAGAAACCCAAATTCACCCAAAGCCTGTAGGTGTAAGGATGTTCCTGGCATCCTTCCCATTTATGTTTTGTGATTGTGTTTGTTCAAAGCTCCATGGTCCCGGGCCATTGGTTTTAATCCCTGTCTACTCTCCTCACTTGTTGCTCTTCTCCAACTTGCCCTATTGGATGGCCTGCTCATTGTGAAGCAGATGCATGTTTGCCATTGGCTCTCCCGCTGAATGTTGGGGCTGCCTATCCTCCGCTCTGCTCAGGGCCCAGCACACAGTGGACACATCATCAGCATCCTCAACCTGCAAAGGCCTGTGTTACAGGAGACAGCAGGCTGATGATGGGCAGCTTGACCCTTGACACTTATATCAACAACTGAGGCCTCTGCTGTTCCTCACTGCATTCCATGAGGTAAAAGGACCTGGGAAAGACAGGAGAGGAAACAGGTCTCTGCATTGTTTCCAACCTGGCTATCCAACCCCTGGATAATGAATAATCTTGGTTGTCAACACACTTGGGAAAAGAGAACTTAAATTGAGGAATTTCCTCCAGATTGGCCTGTGGGCATGTTTATGAGAATTTCCCTGACTCTGAACACTATCTGTCTGTCTATCTATCTATCTATCTATCTATCTATCTATCTATCTATCTATCTATCTATCTGAACACTATCTATATATCAAAGAAAAAGAGGTGAGTTTTTTTTGTTGCTGTTTTTTCTTGTTTTTCGATACAGGGTTTCACTGTACAGCCCTAGCTGTCCTGGAACTCACTTCTGTAAACCAGACTGGCTTTGAACTCAAAGAGATTCACCTGCCTCTGCTTACTAAGTGCTAAGATTAAAGGTGTGTGCCATCACGGCCTGGCAAGAAGCATTCTCTTAATTGTTAATTGTTATATGAGGACCCACCTCACTATGGGAAGTGGGTAGGTGGGCAAGCCAGAGAGAACTAGCCAATAAGCATCGTTCCTTCATGGTCTCTACTTCAGTTCCTGTCTCCAGATTCCTGTGTTCAGTTCCTACCCTGGCTTCCCTCTATAATGGGTTGTGACATGGAAGTATAAACCAAATAAACCTTTTACTCTCCAAGTTAGTTTTGGTCCTTGTTTTACCATACCAACAGAAAGTAACTAGAAAACCCCCTTTGGGTCAAGAGTTTTGAGATGCTGGGTGCTCTTGTCTAAAGCCAGGCAAATTAGCAGTTTGGGGCAAGTTTGATCTCTATAGTCTTCTACATGAAGGCACAAGCTTCCATGTACTGTATCTCAACTTCTTCTTCCTCTTTTTTTTTTTTTTTTCGGTTTTTTCCAGACAGGGTTTCTCTGTGTTATCCCTGGCTGTCCTGAACTCACTTTGTAGACCAGGCTGGCCTCGAACTCACAAATTTCTGCCTGCCTCTGCCTCCCGAGTGCTGGGATTAAAGGTGTGCGCCACCACTGCTGGCTGAGACACATTAAATCTTGAGACACTCAAGGAAAACCCCCAAGCTGAGCATAAACAGTGAAGAGCTAGCTGAGATTTGGAATGCCTCCATTTGTCTGTTTGCTCATTTTCCCTCTGGGTATCTATAAGCACCTGTGCCAGGTGTGTTGGATCCTGAGCCTAGTCATGGCTTTCTGGGATCTATGCCTATGGACAATGGCGTTCTGATAGTGATGTTCAAGTGTCCCTTTCCCGACAATTGTGAGAAGTAGCATCTGCCTAGATTTTTATCCCATGGTGATAGAATCATTGTTATGTTGTGAAAAGATGAAGATAGGGAGGGGCAAGTCTAATATAGAGATTCGGGTCAGGTGAGAGTTTCTTTTAGAACAGGTTGCCCTTCGGAGTACCTCTAACTGCTAGGACTCTAGCCATTGCTCCTGGAGAAGGCTAGGGTGGGGTACCAACTCCTTAAGACTGGCCAGCTCATGCCCCATATTACCATTAGAGGGCGCCTGAAGACTACTGTCTGCCTCAGGGGCCCCGAGATGGGGAGGACTGCCAAAGAATTATCAAAGTACCCTGCAACCTCTTAGGCCTGGGCAGCTGTGGTTGGGGTTGACCTGGGTGTCCTGTGGCCTTCTGGAAATGCCTTGGGATCTGCTATGCTTTCAGTTTTATTTAAAGTTTTAAAATTACAACCACAGCAAAATTTTTCCCTGAGGGAAAAGGAGGGATGGGGTGTGCGAGTACCCGAGTTTCCTATTTTTGTCACCTCTTTTCATTGATTTTTGTTTTGTTTTGTTTTTCGAGACAAGGTTTCTCTGTGTATTCCTAGCTGTCCTGGAACTCATTCTATAGATCAGGCTGGCCTTGAACTCACAGAGATCTGCCTGCCTTTGCCTCCAGAGTGCTGGGATTAAAGGTGTGCGCCACCAAGCCGGGCGGTGGTGGCGCACGCCTTTAATCCCAGCACTTGGGAGGCAGAGGCAGGCGGATCTTTGTGAGTTCGAGGCCAGCCTGGTCTACAAAGTGAGTCCAGGACAGCCAGGGCTACACAGAGAAACCCTGTCTCGAAAAAACCAAAAAAAAAAAAAAAAAAAAAAGGTGTGCGCCACCACCACCTGGCTGAAAATATTTTAATTTATTTTTCACATTTTTTTACCTTTAAGTGTGTGTGTGTGTGTGTGTGTGTGTGTGTGTGTGTAAGTGTATCCATATGTGCTCATGCATGCATGTATGTGAGTGCATCTGTCTGTGGAGTCAAGAGGTGTCGAATTCCCTGAAGCTAGAGTTGCATGCTGTTGTAATCCTCTTGATGTAGGTCCCTGGAACAGAACTTGGGTCCTCTGCAAACACAGTTACATTTTAACTGCTGAGCCATCTCTCCAGCATATTTTATTTTTGTATTTATCTGTTTTTGTTTTGTTTTTTAGACAAGGTCTCTATGAAGTCCCAGTTGTCTTGGAGATCTCTAAGTAGACCAGGCTAGCTCCAGACTCAGAGATCCTCCTGTTTCTACCTCCGGAGTGCTGGGATTAAAGGTGTGCACCACCATGCCTTGCTATTAATTACTTATTTTGTTTGTTTGAGATGGGGTCTCTCTAAATAGCCCTGGCTGTCCTGGAACTCACTATGTAGTCCAGGCTGGCTTTGAACTCACAGAGATCTGCCTGTCTCTGCCTCCCAAGTGCTGGGATTAAAGGCATGAACTACCATCCCCAAAATATTACTTATTTTGATACAAGGTCTCACCATGTAACTAGAAGGTCCAGAACTCTCTACACAGACATCAGGCTGGCCTAAACTCACAGAAATCCACCTGCCTCTGCCTCTCAAGTGCTATACCATTACACCTGATCTCTTATTTTTATTGTATATTTGTGTCTCTTGTACATGTGTGGGTGCCCATGGAGGCCTGAAGAAGCCGTTGAATTTCCTGGTCTAAAATTACAGGTGGCTATGAACAGCCTGATGTGGGTGGTAGGAACCAAACTCAAGCTCTTCATAAGAACCCCGAATTAAGAGAATTGACTGCTGAGACACCTCTTCAACTGTCTTCTTTTTTCAGTTTTTTTGAAATAATTTATTTATTTTTATTTTATGTACATTGGTGTTTTGACTTCATGTATGTCTGCGTGTGGGTGTCAGATCCCCAGGAACAGGAATTATAGACAGTTGTGAGCTGCCATGTGGGTGCTGGGAATTGAACCCAGGTCCTCTGGAAGAGTAGCCAGTGTTCTCAACTGCTGAGCCATCTCTCCAGCCACCTTCTTTTTCAGTTTTTAAGATGTTATTATTGTCTGTGGTGCTGGGAATTAAATCCACAGTCTTGCACATTATTCCAACAAGATGCAACACCATCCTGACCATTCTCAAGAATGCCATTAAGTAGTGTTAAGAGCTTTTGCCCTGTCACCCAGTCCATCTGTATTACCATTCTCTCTGATATTGCAAAATGCCCAGCAACTCACAGTTTGAGTACCTACAGTCCATCATGGCAGGGAAGGCATGGTTGTGAGAGTGTGAAGTGACTGGTCACATTGCATCCGTATCCAGGAAGCAGTGACAGGTTAATGTTAGTGCTCTTTTTTTTTTTTAACCTGTTTTTACTCATTCTGGGACTCCAGCCTATGGAATGATTTGCAGGATGGATATTCCCTTCTCAGTTAAACACTCTGAAACACCCTCATAGACGTACACAGAAAGTGATTACAAATCTAGTAAGGCTGACAATGTGTAAATAACCATCACAAATGTACCCCTTCCTTGTCAACTTGACACCCAAACTTATCACATCAAACCGTAGAATCCCACTTGTAGTCCTCAAAGATTTGTGGGGATCTCAAAATGCCAAATGCATTTGGTTTGTCTGAGTCCCCAAAACCTTAACAGATCCAACATTACTCAAAAACCCAAAGTCTCTGCCAAGACTCAAGGAAAACTCTTAACTGTGAACTCCTATAAAGTGTGTGGGGGGGGAGGGGGGAAGCTACATATTTCCTCTATTCAATGGCAGAAAATGAGCCTTCCTATTCCAAAAGGGAGTAATGGGACATTATAAGGAGAAATGAGGCCAAAGCAAGATTGAAACTAATCAGAACAAACACCAAACTCTGGCGTCAAGGACCTACGATGGCTTCACTCTGTTAGAAATAAAATTGAGGGTTACAAAGAAAGAGACTACCTCTCTAAATGAAGTGTCTCAACAAGCAAACCTTTACTGCTGACCAAGAAGTGAGCTGCTGCCGTGTGGGGGAGCCAGCACAGACAGACAGATGGCTTGGTTTTTATTTTAACTCAGGTTATGGCTGTGTCTTCTTCCCCATAGCTGGACTCAACTTCACAGTCTTTAGAGATTGGCTAGTTGGGGTTTTTTTTGTTGTTGTTGTTGTTGCTTTTTGTTTTTGAGACAGGGTTTCTCTGTGTATCTCTGAATGCCCTGGACTCGCTTTGTAGACCAGGCTAGCCTTGAACTCACAGTGATCCGCCTGCCTTTGCCTTCCAAGTGCTGGGATTAAAAGTGTGTGCCACCACATCTGGTGAGATCAACTAGTTTTAATAGACTCTGTGCAAAGAAAATGAAGGGATAAAAGATCAACCACTTAATCCAAGAATATAATAGGGCCTTTATGTAAACTAAGTTTTTACCTTGTAGGGCGGTGGATTAAAACATTTGCACAAAAGTCTAACAAGATGGGAAGATGAAAAGATTTGAATTCTTTGCCATAACCACACTTTCATAGTATTTGATAGAAAAGAATCTTACAGCCGGGCGGTGGTGGCGCACGCCTTTAATCCCAGCACTTGGGAGGCAGAGGCAGGTGGATCTTTGTGAGTTTGAGGCCAGCCTGGTCTACAAATTGAGTCCAGGACAGCCAGGGCTACACAGAGAAACCCTGTCTCGAAAAAACCAAAAAAAAAAAAAAAAGAAAAAAGAATCTTACTTGACCTTTCTTACAGTTACAGACACACCAGCCATCAAGAAGGGTCTAAGACCTTTTGATTTTTTGACTATTATAATTCCTTGTTTTTACCCTGGGCAAGGAACCAGCTGAACCTTCTTCATTGGTCTGAGAGGGACTCGGAGTCAAGGAGAGGGTAATACCTGGTTGGGGTTTTTTTGTTTGTTTGTTTTTAAATTTATTTATTATATGAGAACTCTATCTGTATATATCCCTGCAGGCCAGAAAAGGGCATCACATTCCAGTATTGATGGTTATGAGCCACCATGTGGTTGCTGGGAATTGAACTCTGGACCTCTGGAAGAACAGACAGTGCTCTTAACCACTAGGCCATCTCTCCAGCCCCGAAATACCTGTTTTAAAGCTCTTCCTTAGGCTCAGCAGCAGGACCACCTACTCCCTCCCACTGAGACCACTGGGTCTTTTCTGTCCTTGAGTACAGGCCTGGGCCAACTTAAAGGGTTACAAACAAAACCTGGAGGATGCAGAGGTAGAGCCCTAGGGCTGGAAAAGAGACCCTCAGGAATTTCCCAAGGTTGTTCTTCCCTCTGTTTTTAGTCTGCCCCATCCTTCTCTCCGGTTAGATCCAGAGGACAAGCTGCTCCAGAGAAACTCTTCTCTTTTGGGGGCTTTCACAGTGACTCTAGTGTGTTATTTTATTTTAGTTAAGAGGGTCTCATATAGCCCACAGTGGCCTTGAACTCACTATGGAGCTTAGAATGGCCTTGAACATCTGTGCTTCTTCCTCTACTTCTGCCTCCTGGGATTACAGGCAAGACCACTAAAGCTTAACATCATTTTGAAGATCAAACCTGGGGCCACATCCTCAGGTCTCCTGGGGTACCTGTTTCAGTTGATCTTGACTTTGTAGGGCTTGCCTGCTCTGTGGCACCGGGCCTTGTTTCCAATCTGTGGATCCCCAGGCACGTGGCCCAGAGTGCCTCATTTTTCATAGCATTCATTTAACACTCACGGGGTGTGTAATTCACGAGGTGGCTCTGAGAAGTATCGTGCAGAAGGAGGCCCACTCTGCCCGCGCTGTAGTGCTCTTCCTTTTCACCAAACCCAAGGTTTAGCTTAGCTGCACACCCCAGGTCCCAGGCTAGTCAGCACCCTCTGCACCCTCCCTTTTGGGACGCGGGGCTCTAATCCTTCTTCCTTGAGTACCAGCAGCAGGGTACCAGTATTCAGATGTTGGCTGCAGACTCCACCACTCCCTCTCTAAGAAAGGAACAATTCCACTGCCCACTGAGGTCCATTGACGGTCAAGTGAAGCGGACAGTCCTCCAGATTCCAGTCGACATCGACTCCCACCCACCCACAAAAGGTTCCAGGGCACTGTGGATCTCCAAACCGGGAAACAGGAGCGCTACCTACTTCCACCCGGCCTCGGACCCGGCTCCCGCCTTGAACCCGCCCCGCCTCCATGAGGGGACTGCAATTGGCGGAAAGTTCTAGGGCTCGTGGCAATTGGTCCGAGGGCAAAGGCCCCTCCCCCTAGCCCCGGAGCTAGGAGTGGGCTGCGCGAAGAGGTGGCCGGTGCTGGGGACGCGCCGGGCCGGGCGGCCGCGCCGCGGGCTGCTTGCGCTGCGGCCCCGACCCTCCCCGGGGGCAGCAGCCGGAGGCCCCGGCGCGTCCCCGAGCCATGCTGGTAGCCGCCCTTCTCTGCGCTCTATGCTGTGGCCTCCTGGTCGCGTCCTCTAATGCTGGCTACTCCCGGGACCGCTGCAGCTGGAGGGGCAGGTACGGTCCCCAGAAGGGACTGGGGGAAGGATTTTTTTTTCCATCTTGGGTTGGAGGGCTCCCTCCCACTAGGAACTGAGGGAGCGCAGACCTCAATGTCCTGTTCCACAGGGTGGACGCAGGTGTTGGTGTCCACGGGATAGCGGGTGAGCGGGCTAGGGGAACAAGGGCCAACCACCTGAGAACCACCGTCCTGTCCCCAGCGGTTTGACCCAGGAGCCCGGCAGCGTGGGGCAGCTGACCCTGGATTGTACTGAGGGCGCTATCGAGTGGCTGTATCCAGCCGGGGCGCTGCGCCTGACCCTGGGCGGCCCTGATCCGGGCACGCGGCCCAGCATCGTCTGTCTGCGCCCAGCGCGGCCCTTCGCTGGTGCCCAGGTCTTCGCCGAACGGATGGGCGGCAACCTAGAGTTGCTACTGGCCGAAGGCCCAGACCTGGCTGGGGGCCGCTGCATGCGCTGGGGTCCCCACGAGCGCCGAGCCCTTTTCCTGCAGGCCACACCACACCGCGACATCAGCCGCAGAGTTGCTGCCTTCCGTTTTGAGCTGCACGAGGACCAACGTGCAGAAATGTCTCCCCAGGCCCAAGGCCTTGGTGTGGATGGTGAGGGACTAGACAGGCTGAGGAGTAAGTTGGTGTCAGAAATTGGCCCTCTACCCAGGCCTGATGGGAATGGACTTTGCCACTCCGCTGCACAGAGGGTCCATTTATAGCTTGACAGAGGCCACTTTGGTGGAGAGCATAGTGGCTTCCAGGTCAGAGGGAGGTGACTTGTGAGTGCCCCCTCCTTTTCCTCCTCTTCAGGGTTTGTTTATTAGGGAAAGAGCAGGAGGGGCAAATGCGGGAGAGGCCAGCCTTGGGTCTCTGGTTTCTGGAGGGTTGGGGGAAGGGGGCGGGCTGGGGCAGAATCAAAGCCTGTGGCCAAAGCTGTCCAGGGCTCCCTGGCCTGGTGGTGACCTCCCTCCCCTCCCCCAGCCCAGCCAACAAAAGTCCAGTGTGCCTCTCAGTCACCATGGAGACGCCTGCCCTGCCTCCCTGCAGGGCACCAGGCCCAGTGCTTTGCTCCTCTGGAACTTGGAGCCTGACCCTGCAAGGGATGGCTTGTTCTGTCCTAGCTGGGGACCCCAGAACCAGAGTCCACCAGAAGAATATCCTGCCACCCTAGCTGGGCCTGGAAGGCAGCTCTGGGAGGTCACAGAAGGTTTTCCAATATTGGTATGAGTCTATGAGATGGGTGGGCAAGAACGTATATGAAGCACTGAGATGCCCATCAGTAGGGTGCCTGCAGGGTGTCTTCAGGCTGTATGATTGCTGGGAGAAGGGTTTAGTCACTGGCTCTGCTACCTTTTCCTGTTGGGAGGCTCTGGCTCGTGCTGAGAGATCACAGGCCTGGCTGATGACCTGCCCTTGCATGCTAGGTGCCTGCAGGCCTTGCAGTGATGCTGAGCTCCTTCTGGCTGCATGCACTAGCGACTTTGGTGAGTGTTCACGCTGTGGGAAAGCTTAGGGTCTGCCTCACATTTCCATCCGCCCATCACTGGCCACCATGTCTCTTCATAGTGATCCATGGGACCATCCATGGGGTTGCCCATGACATGGAGCTGCAAGAATCAGTCATCACGGTGGTGGCCATCCGTGTCATCCGCCAGACACTGCCACTATTCCAGGAAGGGAGCTTGGAGGGCCAGGGCCAGGCCTCCATTCGTACCTTGTTGCACTGTGGTGTGCGTCCTGGTCCAGGCTCCTTCCTTTTCATGGCCTGGAGTCGATTTGGTGAAGCCTGGCTGGGGTGTGCTCCCCGCTTCCAAGAGTTCAGCCGTGTCTACACAGCTGCCCTCACAGCCCACCTCAACCCATGTGAGGTGGCACTGGACTGAGAGACCTGAGAGCAAGCCCTGACTGGACCTTCCTCTGGGGATGGGGTGCTGGGGAGGGGTGGTAGGAGGGGGGGTGGAGGGTGTGGCTCAGATGGCATCTTGGTACCCACAGTGAGGTGACAGAATGCTAAATAAGATGGACCGTGCCATCACTGTAGATCTGGTCTCCTGTGGCACACTTAGCTCGGCTCCTGCCTCAGTTTACTTGCTCTCCCCTCCGGTGTCCTCCTAACTCTTTGTGGCCTGCTGACTCCAGGGCGCTATTGGGGCTCAAAGCAGCAGTGCTGTAATTCTGAAGATTTGGGCTAATTCAGGGGTTTTTTTTAGGTGGCCTAGGGGGCAAGCAGACAGATACCACTTCCCACTCTGAACAAGGCCTGTTAGGGAGGGGTGCTGTGGTCTGGCAGTGTGCCATTCCCTCCCATGGTCGTTGTGAGCCATACAGTCATCCTTGGCCTGGTCCCGCCCTTGGGGAAGAATGGGTCCCTCTGTCCAGAGGCCCCTGAGACGTGCTGAGCATCCAGACGTGGCAAAGCGCCTGCAGGGTGTGGAGTCTCCACTGCAGGATCCTGCTTGTTCGTTTCCGGTGGGAGAAGAGCACAATGGGGTCTCTAAGGACTGTTTCCCGCCACTGGCCCCATTGTTGCCATCCCTGCTTTCCTCCTGGGCCTCTCTATTACATAAAAGGCCGGTGAGACTCTGGACAGACAAAGCCTGTGGCTTGAAAGCCCTTGAGTGAGGTATGCTCTAGGTTTCTTAGGACCTAGCCAAACAGATTCCTGCCACCTCCATCTCATGGCTCCTGGGGAAACAGCTTCAGCTCTGGTGCTGAGTGGAGTGGGAGTGCAGTTTCAGAAATGGCTTTCTGTCCTTGCATGACCTCCCTTTAAGACTTTCCATCCATCATCGGTTCCAATGGACTATTCATTCAGGCTGTGATAGGGATAAGGCTGTACAGGGACCAGACGTCTTGCTCCTTGTCCCAGACTGTGCCAATGAAGGTACCTGGTCACACCCTACATAGGTCCTGAAATGGCTACTTTGGAGTATTTATCAGCAGATAACTTAAGTCACACTGCGTGTATTCTGGGGGTAGACAGAGCATGCTCCTTTTACTTAGACTGCCTGCTTATGGGGTGGGAGTGGGAGGGGTGATGAGGATCATAAAAGATCATTTCTAAAGAGTAGGCAACACTATTGTCTTCCACCGTCTGCCTCTGAACCGGCGGCTCCTTGCTACTTACTTTCATCTCCCCAAACTCCATGGAGTGCCAAGAGCTTAGACCATCACTTTTACATCTGGTAGTGGAAGGCTGGCCCCGTGGCCTCAAGTTTGCTCTAGGGAACAAGTGATGAAGGCCCCAAAAGTGGAAGCAGAGACAGCAAAGGGAATGGTGTGTGTGGGCAGGTGGGCCCAAATCACAGGAACCAGCCTGGGAAGCCCTGGGTGCACCAGAGACACCTCCAAGTAGAGCCCTGGCAGCTGAGGAGCAGAGTGTGGGTGCCAGTGTCAGGAAAAGTTGCCAGGGCTTTCTGGGTGCTCAGGTCTGAGAATACTGCCAGGAGCAGCAGACAAGAATAGCTGTGCCCAAGCAACCCTGTCTAGAGTTCAGTGTGTGGGAGAGCTTGGTACAGGGCTCCCTGGGACCTGATTCTGAGCTGCGTGGGAGCACAGCATCTCTGTACCGAGTTTACATATTCCTGGTGCCTACGGATACCTACGCTTCCGACTGTTTTGGAGGAAAACACTCTGCACCTGGGGGATAGGGTAGTGGTCTTACGCATGCTTAATTTGGAAGTCATCACTGTCTTTGCTAGAGATAGCTGAGGAGGAACAGGCCACCACAGCACAGACCAGCAGGTTTCCGACATTCATTTGTCCTTAATGTGGGTGGTCGGGATCCAGCAGCTTGACTGTTTTCCATGCAGGGGCTTACTAGGAGTCACTCAACCCTTTATTTTTGAAGGAAGGAGATCTTCCGGGCTCCTGGGCTGCCTTCCACCTCAGGCTGGGCCAGCTGCCAGCACCCAGCCTCCCACATCCGGCCCCCTCCCTACACACTCACTATGGAGCCAACATCTGTCTGTATCTGCCCGCCCCTCTCCTTCGACCCCAGAACGCCCTCTATTTCCCGCCTAAATACCGTCACTGTAAGACGGGGGTGGGGGTGGGAGTGGTGCTGGAAGGACGTCCTCCGTGGGTTGCTTCTGGGCTTTTGGTAGGCTTTCAGGAAAGGAAGTTTTGGTCAGCAGAATTTGCATGAGAGTGACTCTTCCAGTTACAGGCCCTGGCTTTAACCCGGGGCTTCGGACGAAGAGTAGAACGGCCTCAGATGGATCCAGAGCTGAGATTCCATATAGTTATCTGTAGAATGCACCCTGAGGCTGTGCGCTATAGGTCTCGGACCGTAGACCTACGCGAGGTGCACTCTGTAAGTCGTGCCCACCACCTGGGTCATCGCGACCCGGAACCCACAGGAGGGGCCACGCACCGCTGGGCGGAGAAGAATGAGTGACGGACTAGCTGCACCGGCCTCTCCCACTTCCGGCGTCTTTTCGCAGCCTCTACTTGAACTTCTGCGGTCCATGCTGGGGTTAGGGTAGGCTCCGAGCGGACAGAGTACGGGTCAGGCCAGCGGCAGCGGGAAGGGCAAGTCGCCTCCAGCTCCCCACCGGGAGCCTTGGGAAATACGACCCTGAACTGAGCGTCTCTCAACCATGGATCACGACGACCCCGCCGAGGCGTTGACTGAGCTGCGCGAGAAGCGACCCGGCTTACTGGAGATATTGCAAGCGGCGGCCGGCTCGGGGTTGGCCGCCTACACCGTGTGGGCGCTGCTTTTGCAGCCTGGCTTCCGCCGAGTGCCTCTGAGGCTGCAGGTGCCGGCCTGGGGCCTTGGAAGGACCGGGACCAAAACTGGTGCCAGACATGGATCAGTGCTACCTTAGGTAGCTTAGAGATGGGCGGGACCAATTATGGTGCGAGACCTACCTGGGGATCCGATGTACGGAGGGGTGGGACCAATATGTTGCAGGGCCTGGGCCTACCGTCAAGGCCAAGGCTATATGGACGAAGTTGGAATTGAATTACTGAGGGTGAAGGACTGGAGAGTGGGCGGGGCTGGTGTCATTAAGGAAGGGAATGCACGC
Source organism: Lophiomys imhausi (assembly GCA_907164525.1). Classification (NCBI taxonomy): domain Eukaryota; kingdom Metazoa; phylum Chordata; class Mammalia; order Rodentia; family Muridae; genus Lophiomys; species Lophiomys imhausi. The sequence goes on from CAJQZJ010031764.1 coordinate 950,840, forward strand.
ACCGGCTCCCAACCTGGTGCTTCAGCCCGTGGAACTCTAAGCTTAAGCCCACCAAATTCCTTACTCAGGTCCCCTACGTCGGCGCGAGTGCCCGGCAGGTTGAACACGTGCTGTCGCTGCTGAGAGGCCGCCCTGGAAAAATGGTGGATCTAGGCTCTGGCGATGGCAGGATCGTAAGGCCTGTGTCTGTGTACTGGTTGTCCTTTCCGTGGTGGCCCCCTTCCCTATGTCCAGGTTCCACACTCTTGGCTCCCATCATAGGTGCTGGCGGCCCACCAGTGTGGTCTCCGTCCAGCTGTGGGTTATGAGCTGAACCCTTGGCTTGTGGGACTTGCACGGCTGCATGCCTGGAGGGCTGGTTGTTCTGGGAGTGTCTGCTACCATCGAAAAGATCTCTGGAAGGTACCCTGTCAAACTTCATCTTCCTTCCTTCCTTCCTTCCCTCCCTTCCTCCCTCCCTCCTTCCCTTCTTTCTTTTTTTGGAGGCAGTCTCTAGTCCAGATTTATCTCAAACTCAACTACATGGCCTAGGATTATGGGCATACACTGCAAGACCTAGTTTATGCAGAAATGGAGATTAATCCCAGGGGTTTGTGTATACTAGGCAAGTACTCTACCGAGTCACACCTCCAGCTCCTGATACCTTTATCTTCCAAGTTTCATGCCCTGAGTGGCTACCATGATACCTGGGTCGGCTGGTGGCCAGACCTCAGTGACCCCATGCCCTCCAGCCTTTGTCCTTGTTTCCCACAGGTGAGCCTAAGGGACTGTCACAACGTATCTGTGTTCCTGGCCCCCAGTGTGGTAGGTCTTGGGTCTGCTGTCCTGCTGGGAGGTCAGGGTCACAGTCTTGGTTCTCAGCTGCTCTCAGGCCTGGAGTATGTTGTAGGCCTAGCTGGGTGGAGCAGCTTTTTCTTACCTGCTCCTGTGCCCCCCCTTCCTGTTCTTTCCTACAGCTCTCACTGCTGGAGGACAAGCTGCACATAGAGCTACCTGCAGGGGCCCGTGTGGTATCTGGACGATTCCCCCTTCCCACCTGGCAACCTGTAGCTGTGCTGGGGGAGGGTATGGACAGAGTCTGGGCCTATGATGTCCATGGTACTGGGCCAGCTGTGTCGCCTTGTGGGGTGCCCATCAAGGCCACACCAGAGTCCGGTTCTACCTCCATCCTTAGGGACCCTGTTTGACAGACCAGCTGACTGGATACAATAAAGACTATGTGGGTGCAGTACTGCCTTTTGTTTGTTCCAGGAATCACTTCATGGGGTGGGGTGTGCAGAGGGTTTCATGCTGGCTGTGAAGAGGCTGGCTCTGGGAGACTAGTTAGCTAGTGACTCCGGGTCCTTGGGCGCCGAGGTCTAGTGGAAGGCATAGGTTCTCCTCGGGGATCTCCTGTATTCACCAACTTCCTCAGTCTCATGATTTCCTGCTTGTACCTGATTGGGATGATCAGACAAATCACTTGTCTGGCCATGGCTTCCTTTCCTTCCACCTAGATTAGGGCCCTGTGCTCACACCCAGCCTACCTGCCCAAATGCTGGTCCACATACTCCTGCAGCTCAGAAAGCTGCTGCTCCGCCATGGTGGCCCGGACCATCAGCTGTGCCCGTTCCCGTTCTAGCTCTGCCTGGTAGAGGCATGAGCCATGAGCCAGGGCAGGGTGTAGCGAGGGAGCCCCCACCGCTCCTTGCCCACTACCTGAGTGTCCTGGGAGAAGTCCTGCAGCTTCTGTTGGATTTGAGCCCAGGATGCAGTGTCTAGGGCCCTGTGAAGGAAGGGCAGGAGGGACAGTCTCCAAGGCAGGTAGAATGCCTGCTGTGTGGTTTTAGGACAGCATAGCACTACCGGGCCCTGGGGCATCTGTACATGGAGAATTCTCTGACAAGCCCAGTGATCCCTAGTCTACTCGGTATCTTCTCCAATCCCTGCAATCCCTGGGAGGTGATGCCTCAAGAGCTTGCCTGGGATACAAGCAGGTTTAGAGGCCCAAAGCTAGGGCTGGCCAGGCCAACCAAGCTGTCAGTTCCCACCAAATCCAACCTTCACCTACCATACGCTTAACAAAGCAGCCACCCATTTTTCTATGATTACCAGTGTCCCCCATCCAATTTGAGATAGCCCAGAGGAGGGATAGACTTCCCCTACACCAACAAGAGGGCACTCACAGTGGCCGTGACCTGCCCTCCTTGGAAGTTTCACCAGATCCCTTCTCTGGGTACAGTAGCAGAGTCCCATGTCGACCATACTGTAAAAGAACATGGTGGGTTCCCTTGGTTGACTGAAGAAGGCCAACTGCTTGAAGGTTCTCAGCTTGGGACGAGTCCAAGGGTGAGTCCTGGGGCTCTGGGTTTCAATGCAGTTTTGGGCAGCAGGGAAAGGGAGTACCTGAGTCCCAGTATTACCTCATTCTCCCTTGGGTGGCTGAGTTCAGTGGCCCGGTGCATGAGTAATGGCTCCAGGTTGATGGCTGTTGCAACAGTAGCCCTAGGAGTACCATGTACCCTTGTTGGGATCTGTGCTGATGGGGCCATCCCACCCCAGGTGCCTGGGTGAGGGTGGAACCCACCTGCAGGTGCTTAGCAGCAACTCCTGCCTCTGGCTCACATCTGCAAGGCGCTTGCGGTAGGTCCGGGCAGCTTGGGCCAGTTGATGCTCTCGGCTTCGGTGTGCGGCCCGAATGTCCTGCAGAGTAGCCTCCAAGAACGTTCGAAGGGCTGCCTGATCTGTGCTACTAGTAGTCTCCTGGAGGAGGTTGGGTAGGACAGAGCTAGGTAGGACAGGGCTGGGTTTGGACCAGGTTAGGCTGCCCAAGCTGGAGGAGCTGGGCTTGAGTTGGGCAGGGTGGTAGGTACATGGTTGGGCCCAACCCTACCTCCTCCTGTCCCAGCTGGCTGTGCAGGGACCTGGGACCACAAAGTTTCCCCATAACTGTGTGTCCAGCACACCCAGGCCAGACTTGCACTCCTCAAGACGCAGAGGCTACTCAGGACCATTGCAGAACCTGAGTGCTCACCACCATCTCTTTGGCATAGCGCTGCAGCCGGACAGCGTACTCCTCATTCAACTTCTTCAGCTGCAGCTGCAGCTGAGCATTTTCAGCTTCAGCCTGCCGGAGCTGACCCTGACAGGTGGACAGTGCCTGGGAGGCAGAAGGGGCTCTTGCTCTGTTTGTAGGACTCCCATCTGCCAGATCTTGGGACATGCAGGGTGGGTAAACCCTCACCATGGCTTGGGCAGCCAGCTGCTGACCAGCTGCCCTGGCTTTCTCTCGGGCTCCCTCCAACTGCTGACCCAGGGCTGCCCTGTGAACACAGTACAGGCTCAGTTAAGCCAGGGTGAGGTAGTCCCTCATCTCTGTCCACTGGGCTGTGCTGGGTTCTAGATGAGGCACAACTCACACTCGTGTCTCCAGTGCCTGCTGCCTGACTCTGTTATGCTCCAGTACCCATTTCAATTCTTCTTGCAGCTTCTGCTGGCCCCCTGATGGCTGGAGGGTGAAAAAGACACAGACGCTGCTGAACTGGAATCCTCACCCCAGGCGGCGGGCGGGCAGATCCCTGTGCTAGGTGGCTGTGCACTCATGTTGCCTCTCATCCTGGCTTGCCTGGGCTGCACCTTCATGGACAGAAGGGAAGAGAGGGGAGGGAAGGGAGCGGCAGACCAGACACCTGTTTCTCTGCCTCTGTGCAGGCGCCCAGCCCAGCTCTCTTAAGTGCTCATGGTAAACTGGAGTCTGTAGTAGGTGACATTCAGGCCTGGGCTTCTCCACTGACCTCTTGTGGTGGCATCTGGTGGTGCCCCGGATTGGCCGCTGGTTGGACTCTACGTCCCTGGCAGGTACCACCATTTCCACGCAGCTCTAGCTCTAGCACCCGACTTTCCAGTCGAAGAACCTGCGGACATCAAGGGTGAGCAAGGCTAGCTGCTGGACTACCTGGAGCAAGTAGATATTCACCTGAGAACATGCAGAAACATGTATACAGGGGCCAGGTATACAGAGGCCCAGAGACATAAAGTATATATATATATGTTCACTCCCAGGCCCCTGAACTCCTTAATGGTACCTGTTCTGGGCACACATCTCTGTCCCTGAATGCACTCAGGCTGATACACATAACTTGCTTAGCTACTCACTTCCTTCTTCAGCTCAAAGACTTCAGCCTCATGCTGTTCACGCAGGTGATGGGTTGCAATCTGAAGACCAACTAGCTCCTTAGAAATCTGTGGGTAACCAGGGTGAGAGAGGCTGCCAGTGGCCTCATCGGCTATCTGCTCCTACCAGAACCCCACAGCCCCACATCCACCTGCAACCGCTGTTCCTCATTCAGCTCCAGATCTGTCTGGTACTCTGTCTCCAGGCTGGTAGCCCAGGCAGGGTACCCAGAAACTCTTGGCAGCCAGTCCTCAACTCCTGGAACAACCTGGGAAGGCACCACCACCCCACACCTAGGTGAGTCTCAGACCTCGGCTGTGGACCCCAGTCTCATCTGGAGGCACTCCAGCCCTCCTAAACCAAGTCAGCTCATTTCCTGGGCAAGAACAGACTCAGGATCCAGGGACTTCACCCATCCTGGTCTATGAAGGAAAGGAAGGACCCCAACATCAGTGTCTTGGGAATACTTACGTTTTCTGCAACTTGAAGTGGGGCCCCTGGCCGGGAGTCTGGGGCTGCCACATACTCCATAGAGGAGAGGAATTCTGGCCCCTGAACTGTGGCCTGCTTCCTGGCTGGTTTTTCGAGTGTTGCTAAGGCCTCTGTTGCTCTGTTGACTTTAGAGACGACCTATCTTGCCTACAAGGAGGGGCAAGGCAGTTCAGTGGTTAGGAAGAGCTGGATCCATAAATGGCATCTATTCCTGCCTGAGCCTCATGTCATCTGGGAAATACAGACAGGCACTCTGTTTATTGCAGACCAGCTGGATCCCGGAGTACATGACAATGCCAAACTTGTACCTGCAGTTGTGGGCACTATTTGTCTTTCTATGGGATGCCCTGCCCTCCATAGGGATTTGTAACTATTTCAGTGGTTCTCAACCCTAATGCTGCCTCCCTTTTAGACAGTTCCTCATGTTGTGGTAACCCACAACCACAAAATTATTTTATTGCTATTTCATAGCTGTAATCTTGCTACTGTTATGAATTGTAACATAAGTATCTGTGTTTTTTGATGGTCTTAAGCAACCCCTCCTTTTTTTAAAAAAAAATATGAGTGCTCTATCTACATGTACCCCTTCATGCCAGAAGAGGGCATCAGATCCTACAGATCCTAGTATAGATGGTTGTGAGCCACCATATGGTTGCTGGGAATTGAACTCGGGACCTCTGGAAGAGCAGATAGTGCTCCTAACCACTGACCCGTATTTCCACCACCAGTCCCAATTTCCTACAGGGTCGCGACCCACAGGTTGAGAACCACTACATTAGATTCTTGCATATCTTCCTGTGTCAACCGAACTCACACCAGCAGGTGAACAAGCTGGACACATCCCACCATCCTCTGAAAGAAGTGGGCATAATCAGGGGCAGTGGATCTTGGGAACTAGCTCAGCCTGGGCACCAGGAAGGCTATCTTGAAGAGGTGGTGCCCTGTCTGGAGCTGAGTTGGAGCATGCGTAGTGCGCCACACTGTGCCCAACCGGTGTCTTCCCTTCCGCGCATGCGCGATTTCTGTTATCGTCCATCAAGTCACCCCAGGGACTCAGGATCGCGACGGGGGAGTTGGGATGTCGCGGTGGGCAGCGGCCACCCTCTGCGCGGGATGCTAGACCGGCAGCGCATGTAGGAGTGAGGGGAACAGCAGGGAACAAAGTCGACCAAGGTCCCGGGATCCCACTGCAGCTGAGAGAGGCGGGGCTTGCTGAAGAAGGTGGGGCCTACCGGAACCAGGGGCGGAGCTAGAAGAAAGCCGCAACGCCGTGAGACTTTGGGAAAGGGGAAGGTGAAGCTGGGACAAGGGGCGGGGTTTGAGGTGGGCAGGGTCGCCAGCCCCTGAGTCTTGGAGCTTGGAACTGAACCTGGTCCTCTGGGAAGCTCCCGGGCAGCGGAGCAACTCTTCTTTTGTGCCCTCAGTGTGTATATGGCTCAACTCTTCTTTTGTGCCCTCAGTGTGTATATGGCTGATCCACCTCGCACAGCTCAGGAGAAGGGATTCACTAAGCTAGGGTGCCTCTTTTGGAGGAAGAGAGGATTGGCTGAGATCTGCGACCATGAAGGTTAAAGTCATCCCGGTACTTGAAGACAACTACATGTATCTGATCATCGAGGAGCACACGCGGGAAGCCGTAGCTGTGGACGTGGCTGTGCCCAAGAGGGTGAGGGCCGACAAAAGATGCCACCAAGGGACTCCTGGAGCAGACGTGACCCCCTAATATTTAAAGTCATTTGATGTATTATCTTTGGGCTCCCCTGAAGTTATGGCTACTTTTGGTGTTCGTGGTACCCCAGTAATTGTAACTGTCTGCCTGATGTCTCCCCTAACCCTTGCTGCCCTGAGTCCCAGGCCTGCTTGCGCCTCAGAGTGGGGCGGGTGGCCCACCTGGACGGCTGCGGCACTACAACTCCATCCTTTCCAGCTGCTGGAGATTGCTGGCCGCGAGGAGGTAACTCTGACCACGGTACTGACCACCCATCATCACTGGTAAGTAAAGAGGGTGTGTGCAGAGGCCTAAAGCAGACTCCTCCAATAGCACCCTGCCTCCAATAGCACCCTGACTTGACCAGGCTCCTGCACTTCCATAGGGACCACGCACGTGGAAATGCAGAGCTGGCACACCTGCAGCCAGGACTGGCGGTTATGGGAGCAGATGAGCGTATCTGTGCGCTAACCCGCAGGCTGGAACACGGGGAGGAGCTTCAGGTGAGCATGCACCCAGAAGGGGTAGAGAGGGTCCTGGTCCCGGCCTGCCCACTGGCCCTCACAGGTCTAATGCCTCACCATCGCAGTTTGGGGCCATTCACGTGCGATGCCTCTTGACGCCGGGCCACACCTCTGGCCACATGAGCTACTTCCTGTGGGAGGATGAATGCCCGGACCCACCAGCCCTCTTCTCTGGTATCTTGCAGCCTGGACTCATCCACCTACCCAATTCCACTGTGCCCTCCCTACCCGCTTCTGACCCTCTTTCCTCCCTAGGGGATGCTCTGTCGGTAGCAGGCTGTGGCTGGCACCTGGAAGACACTGCCCAGCATATGTACCAGAGCTTGGTCAAGACCCTGAGTACCCTTCCGCCCCAGACGGTGAGAGGGCCCCGACCTTCACCCTACACCACATGCTTGGTGCTGTACTTCCTCCTGGTACAACCTATGCTTTTGTACCCATCTTGCTTTGGCAAAGGTGGTTTGGAGCTGGGTGGGTTTTGATGCTAGATGAAGGATATCAGTCCCTGCCCCTTCCTTGGCCTGGGGCAGGGTGTGTGTGTTCACTGAGCTCCCTCTCCTTGCAGAAGGTGTTCTGTGGTCATGAGCATACACTGACCAATCTTGAGTTTGCACAGAAAGTGGAGCCCTGCAACAGCCATGTGCAAGCTAAGCTGGCCTGGGCCCAGGTGCATCTATTTCTGGCTCCATAAAAGGGGTGGGGAGCAGGAGTAGTCTTCCTGAAGTTTGGGGGGGAGTCTAGAAAGGGGTCACCGGGAGTCACAATGAGGCTTCTGCTAGCTACAGCTGGCTGGGTCTGGGTTTTGCCCTGCTGCAGATCTGTCGGCCACCTTAACCTCCTGACGGCCATTGGCTGTCAGAGGCCCAGTTGTGATCAGGGCCTGTTGTTTACAGAAGAGGGATGACGATGATGTGCCTACTGTGCCTTCGACACTGGGGGAGGAGCTCTTGTACAACCCTTTCCTTAGGGTGACGTAAGTATGGCTGTGTCCTGGGGCTTCTTATGGTGGGGCCTGAGCCATACCAGTGAGTGGCTGGGGCAACCCTCAGGCGGCTGTTAGCACTGCCAGCTGCAGTCTCCCTATGGAGCAGTCTCTGGACTAGCCTGGCATCCTTGGGGCCTCTTTGGCAGTCATTTGGGTAGTTAAGAGGGTATCTAGGGACCGTTTATTGAGTTGAATGTCCCTGGCACCAGGGAAGAGCATTTGTTAAGGGCCCTTCTTCCATCCACTGCCCTGCTGGGCCCCACCTCCACGGGCAGCTGGCCAGCCCCACAATTCTCCTAACATACTCTTCCCTGCAGAGAGGATTCAGTTCGTGAGTTCACAGGCCAGATGGCACCAGCCCATGTCTTGGAGGTACTCTGCAGGGAGCGGGCACGCTTCCAGCTTGTACTGGAGCCACCACAGCCCCCGGTTCGGGCACTCCTGGCCTTGCAGTGGGGGCTTCTAGGTACACCACAGGAAAAGTGAACTGTGTGGGGAGCCTGCTTTCTCCACTTCCAGTCTCCTGACCTCTAGAACCCTCCTCTGAGGCCCTGCCACCCCGCTTTGAAGAGCCAGCAAGTGGTACCTCCCTCGTCTCTACTACTCATGAGGCTATACAAGTGGGATCTCTGCAGGTGCTCCTGTGGGCCTCAAGACATACATATCCTGGGGACTGAGAAGGGTGAATAAAACTTTGAAAGGCCCAGTGTGTACCACAGACACACAACAGATGCCTCCACAGGTGCAGGCCCGTTTTATTGGTGGTGAGACCCAGCTACAGAGTGAGTTCTCATAGCCATTAGGCTTTAGTGCTGACAGACTGACCAGACATGAAGGCCCTGGCAAACAGTCAGTTTTCAGAGGCTCAGGTGCCCCACTAGGTTCAGGCTCGATATCTGCCCTACACATTGTAGCTTCAGGGCTTAGCCACAGAAATGAAACCCCTCATACTCAGGCTACTACAGCCAGAGGGCAGGGCAGGGAAGATGCCCATGGCCCTGGGCCAGTAGAAGAGATTCTGGAACCTCCCTGAGCCTCTTTGGCTACTTCTGATCCTGCTTGCACTCAACCCTGAAGGACTCAGTGTGCAGTCTGGAGGTGTACAGGCTGCAGCTGACCCAACCAACCTGAGGCATACAGGTCATGGACCCATGTGCAGCTAGTGCCCAACTTCAGCACAGAATCCAACACATCCTTATAGCTCTCCTTGAATTACAAGGGTCTCTGGTGTGTTCTCTGTGTGGGCTTTGCTCCTCACATGATCTTCCTGGGAGTCTTGGTGCTGGCCCCGGGGGCTCTCACAGATTCTCAGGCCTCTTACCACCTGATGCTGAGGCCTGAGTTGCTCTTCTCCACCGCATGATATTGCGTGTGCAGCAGGCGGCTGGCCCGCTCTGAGTCCTCGCCTTGCAGCCAATGCTGGTAAAGCTCCTGGACCCCAGGTGCGTCTTCAGGTGCCTCACTCCTCACCATGTTGTATAGTCTTTCCACTTGCTGGAGGAGCTCTCTGCCTTCCATATCTGGAGCCTTAAGCTGACCCCCTCCATTCAAGCAGCCTGTAGCAGAGTATGGGGCATGAGCATGGTGGTGGGCAGTCAGGGTTAGCCCTCTGACCCCTGGGTGTAGAGACGGACACGCCCCTCTCCTGTACAATCCCTTCCACCTTCCACTGGTGGCAGGCTGTTGGACTGTCCTAGTGAGCAGAGCCTGCTGTGCTATGTTAAGAGGAACTACCTGAAGGGCAGGCCATGACTTCCACGTAATGGTAGGGACAGCGGCCTCGCTTCAACTTCTGCACGAGGTTCTGGATGTTGCGGAAACCATAGGCCACAGCAAATCGCAACAGCACCTGGCCTTCCCTCTCCAGTGTCACTTCCTGAAAGTCCTTGTTCCTGAAGGTGTAGGAGTAGGCTTGTGAAAATGTACATTGCCATGAAAACCTGTCCCTGCCCAGGTGCAGAGGCCTTCTGGTATTCAGCGCACTACCAGCTGGCTCTGTCCTTTCCTGGTGGCAGGCAGGGGAGGGATGATGAGGAAAGGGGTATAGATTGCATCCATGGGCCCACCAGGAAAACTCATCCCAACATTGATCTCAACATGGATTATTTTTCCCAAGGGTAGCCATGAAGCCCAGCAAGGTGTGAAACCCCAGCCCCATGTCAGGCATCCCCTAGTCCCTGCATGTATCACCCTGGCTCAGGGTGTCTGCTAAGGAGACTGAGGCAAGTGCTCTCAGGTCTGTTTATTCATACTTCATGGTCCTAAGAGGAGACCCCCTTGTGCCAAGGGCTCCAGGGGTCTCCCTCCAAATTCACTTCAGTGCCTGCCCTGCTGACCTCATGGGTTGGTAGGTGACTTCAGCCACGTGGATTCCAAAGAGCTCTTGGGCTGCATGCCGGAACACATGCTCCAGGTAGCCTCCTGAGCCTCCACCCCGATGGCTGGTGGGCTCCTCAGCAGACACACTACTGGTTCTGGGAGAGGGGTGAGTGAGTGCAGGAGGCTGGGGCTCAACACAGCTGAGGTCTCTTGTAGTAGTCAGACATTAAGAACTGTTCTTATGGTGGCCCTGGGAAGCTCAGATGGCTTCTCGAGCAGGCTCTGCTTTAACACTCAGCCACTCTTGGGCCCCAGCCAGGCTGTGGGGAAATCTGGAGTTGGCCAGAAGGCAGCCTGGGTAGAAAAGAGGGGACAAGACCCTACCCCACCCCACGGGCGGCATCTAATCCCATATAAAGGTTCTCCGTCCCCACCACCAACTTACAAGCCATCCAGGGGCACAGGCTCCAGCTCTGGGAGCGAGACTCCTTCTTCTTCCAGCAGCCTGAAGACTTCTCCTGCAGAGCAGCCACAGCGCACGCTCTAGTTGGCCTTACAATGCTGAGCTGTCTGCATCCCCGGAGGGACCCTTACTGTACCCTGTGGTGGGGTGCTGAGTCCAGCCAGCCCCCTGCAGACCCGTGGGGAGGCATTCCTGTCTGGAACAGGAGCCAGGGCCACTCTGCCAGGCCAGGGGCAAGCTGTTTAACCTTAGTTTATTTTCTCAACTCTTTAAGTGGAAGACAGGCTACTTCACTTAGAAGTAGGGTGAAGACAATGAACCACAGGGACTGGACTGTAGATCTTGCCTGCCCTCAAGACTCATTTTAAGCGAGCAAGGATACAGTACAGGGGCTCCATTGGCCATAGGATCCTGGAGGCACTGAGGGAAGCCCCTGCTGTGTCCCAGGCTCCAGTGCTTGGGTCTAAGG
>CAJQZJ010031764.1:961962-1077245 GCA_907164525.1 Lophiomys imhausi
CAGGCTCCAGTGCTTGGGTCTAAGGGAGCCTTGCAGAATGCAGAGAGTAGAGTAATGCATGGTAACTGCACCTGTTGTAAGGACACAGTCCACATCACGGGTCTCATACTCCTGGTTGAAGAAGTCAGGTCTGGATGCTTCTAGCTTTTTGTCATAGCAGGGCATCACTGTTACATGGTAGATCTTGTCAGGCGTCAGAAGCTACAGAGAGAACACAGAAAGCTCTCATCCCATCTAAGGCAGGCTCAGAAATGGCCTCACTGTGAAATGGGAGGTTTACTCATGCCCACTGGCCATCGAGTGACCAGGGCCACAGATCACTTTTCCCACCTCTGTTCCTAACAGCCAGCTTCAGGAGAAAGGACAGGTCACAGTGGGGACAACACAGACTTGAGGGAAGTGTGGCTGGGCATACACAGGGCAAGTTGATGCCAGTGCTTGTGGTTTCAGGTACTATGGAGGCCAGCTCCCTTCCTCATCCTGTCAGTGGGGTGACTTCAGGCTGGGACCAGTGGGTCACTGGAAATTACCTCATGGGAGATCTGATTTGTTCACCCACCAGCCTGTGAGGTGTGCTTCCAGCCCTTGGCCTCCTGCTCCCTAAACATGGGGCCTAGCCACCTCTAGGTCTATCAGACCTGGATCCCCCTGGTGCCTGACAAAAGGCAGCCCAGGTAGTAACAGACAAGTAGTAACAAGACTGACACTGAGGCCAAGCTTATGCCACTGGCAGCTACCGCTAGGTTTCAGTCACCCCGACACCCCCAGAAGATACCATGGTCACAGGTAAGGGATCAGTGGCCAGCCAGCAGGCCATCTCTGCTCTGTGTAATAGCTGACCACTCCTCATTAGGCTTCCTGGGAATGCCCCAGTCCCGTTACCTGTTGCTGAGCAAAGAAGTCCTTGACCAGAGAGCCCATAACCTGCTGTGGGGACCGGGCTGTGCTGATGTAGGGGAGGATAAAGTGGCCATGTGTCTTCTCAGCATAGCAGATCCAGCCTGAGCCAAAAGGGACAGATAGATTTGGGGTGTGCCTGGGGCAGGCCTGGGGGTGGCTCACAAACAGCTGTTCTCTTGGCAGTGACATGACATTCTGGGGGTGGACTGATTCATACAAAAAAATTAACGTGGCATTAAAACATTCACCCTGTCATCACTGACTGTCACAAGGAAGGCTGGTATCCAGGTGATCACCAATGGGAGCTGGTGACTTCAGGTGACACCTTGAGCCTCAGGCACCTCCTAGGTACTGACATTTCTACCTTCTCTGAAGATAAGCCCTCCCCATCATTCATTCCCATTTTCTATGCGAAGCTGAAAGTGTATCAGGAAGTCCTAACTTCAATTAAACAACCATGGAAATCTCTACCTGGGCAGGCAGAGGCCAGCATAGGCAAGGCCTCTTTGGAGTTGGTTTGTTCCCGGAATCGTTGCACAAACTCTTTCTGGCTCTCCAGAAGGCTGAAGTTCCTTGCGAAGGTAGTGTCGAAGACAAAGTGTACCCCTGGAAGGTGATTGAAGGTGAGCACGTGTCTTGGGCCTAACCACAGCACAAACCAGCATCTGAACACTGCTGTCCTGAGAGGGGCAGCACTGTGGACCTCAGGCCACGGGCAGGGCTCTGCCTCAATGGGACCACACCATGTCATTTCTATGGGATCTCTAGGAAGCCCTATTTTACCAGGTACAGCACTTGCTATGCAGATGGCTGAGAGCTTCCTGGTGGCCCCACCATTACCCCAAGAGTGAATTCCTAAAACTGCTTTCCTTGGTACTGTTTTGAATGTGTTTAAGCCTTTCATACCAGTAGGGCTTGGCCCTGGACGCTTTGGCCTCTTCCAGTCCAACCTGTACTGCACACAGAGACCTACCTCTGCCTCACCCAAGTGCCTCCAGATGGGCTAGGGCCACCTGTATGGGCACACTGCTATATTCCTCCATGGACTGTGCAAACGTGTCTCAGCCACAGCGAGATGCTGTAGATTTTTATCTGCCTGGCATAGGCCATAAGCTAAAGGTCCTGCAGGCTCCCAGTGGAAGACTGTGCTGCTGGCTCTTCCGTTCTCCCTAGGGCTGAGAACTGTCCTGGGGTGATGCTGGACTGAGTTCGCATCTCTTACCAGAACCACTGTCCCCATGCTGATTTTCTTTAGGGCTGTGGGGACTGACAATGGCTCCTAGCACCACAGCAAGGGTCAGGCCTCATGCACGTGTCTCACAGGAGCATGGGGGTTCCTGCCTATTAATAGGTGCCCCCGAAAGACTCCTGGTTATGGTGGACAGCAAGGTGCCAGGTCACCTAACAGGCAGGAGAGCATTCTGTGGAGGTGGCACCACAAATGCTCATGCCCAGTCCCTCCACTTCCCCAGGATGTGCTGTTGGTCACTATGCTACTCAACCCCAATTTAGCAGGGGGCTTTCAAAACACCCATGTCTTCCTCCACCCCAACTCCTGACACAGATGTCAGGTAAAGCTTACCCAAACCAGAACCTAACAGATATGACAATATGCCTGAAAACCAGGCACTGGAGCCAGGAAGAAGGTTCATCAGGGAAAGCTCCCTGCTGTCAACCCTGATGGCCTGGCTTTGATGCCCAAAACCCATCTGGTGGAAGGAAGTCCTGAAAACAGTCCTGTGACCTACACACACTCACACACATGCACACGCACACAGATACACACACACACACACACACACACACACACAGAGAGGCATGCACGCACGTAAGAATGCATGCAATATACACCCAAAATAAATGCACTTAGAAAAAAAAAGTAAAACAGAACAAATAGTAACGAAAGCCGGGTGCAGTAGCACAACCAGGACTACATCATGACATCAAGGCAAGCCGGGCTACAAAGTGAGACCTTGTCTCAAAAAGACAAAACAGTAAGCTGGGCGTGGTGGCACACGCCTTTAATCTCAGCACTTGGGAGGCAGAGGCAGGTGGATCTCTGTGAGTTCAAGGCCAGCCTAATCTACAAAGTGAGTCCAGGACAGCCAGTACTGTCACATAGAAAAACCCTGTCTCAAAAAACCAAACCAAGCCAAGCCAAACTAAACCAAACACCCAAAGGTGTCGTGTGCATGCAATTCCAGTACTTGCTAGGTGAAGGCAGGAGGAGCAGTTCAAGACCAATCTGATCCACCTGAAACCTAGTTTCAAAAAAACCACAACACTAATAACAAACGCCAAAAGAATCTAGTGACTAGAAAACTCCTAGAGGGAGGGTAATCAGTCAACTACAGTACAAAGTCTGAGTTCAGGTGGCTTCTCTCCTAGCCGGGCGGTGGTGGCGCACACCTTTAATCCCAGCACTTGGGAGGCAGAGGCAGGCGGATCTCTGTGAGTTCGAGGCCAGCCTGGTCTACAAAGCGAGTCCAGGACAGCCAGAGCTACACAGAGAAACCCTGTCTCGAAAAACCAAAAAAAAAAAAAAAAAAAAAGATCTCTCCTGATCTCAACCATGACAGTAAAACTTCAAGCTGAAATCAGACTAGGAAGAGTGTCCCTACTGCTCAGCTCAGGGTGAGTGACATGTGCCTTGGGGGTGGAAGGAGCCCTGATACCAGCCACCTTCATTCACCCAAGGTTCTGCACCTACCTATTTTTTTGAAGAATGAAGTTAATTTCCTGGCCGTGTCTGAGGAATCCAGCTGAAACCTGGCAGCCAGTGACGCTCTGGACTGAGGTGAGACGGAAACGACCACCAGCCGCTGCTGACCGGGTGCTGCCACCTGTAAAGCAAGGTCTCTGGCTCTGCAGGCTCTGTACGCATTCCTAGACCCCATCAGCTCCACCATAGTCCGCCACATTGAACCACATTTAGAACCCACCCCAATGCTAGGCCCAGGCCTGGCTCTTAGTGTTGGAGAACAGACATGAGAAAACTAAAGATGCAGGAGTCACTGGAAGCCACAGGCGGACCAGCTGAGTTTCCCCTGATAAAATGTGCTGTAGGCTTCTGGGGCTGAGCCCCAGTGTTTGCTTACCTTATTAGCATTTAGAACCTTCTGCAGTTCCTCGTGACTCTGTTGAGTGATGAGCACCGTCTCTGCTGAAGTGACACAGCCACTGCATGCCAGGCAGTCATTCAGGGAGACCTTGGCCTTCTCTAGCTTCTGGATTCCTCCGTCCTGCAGGTGAGCACAATCTGGAGCAGAGAGTCCGTGGGGGATGGGCGGGCACTCATTGCAGGGAGCCTTTTGACTTCCACTCACACCAACAGCAACCAGCATGAGAGCCACTGGGGACTTATATGCCACCCTCTCTTCATTTTTACTTACTTTTCTCTTTTCATGACAGTACAATGAATTCAGGGCCTTGCAAACGCCAAGCAAACACTCTACCAGCGAGCTCTAGCTTCAGACCTGATGCCCAGTTTTAAAAAACTAAGTATGTATCACACAAATACACAAATGCTTTAGATACCCCAGATGTTCATATTGACATCAAGTTCTAACTTTTGGCACAAGCTTGACTGGAGTGCCAGGACCCCGTGAGTAATGCTGGCTTTCCTTAAGTCAGTGCAGCAGCAACAGACCTGCATGGAGTGGTGGCTGGTCTCTGGCCTGTGGGGACAGGCTGGGAATGAAAGAGGGATAACCAAGAATGGATGAAGGAAGAGAGGATGGGGGATGGGAGAGAAGGCTGTGCAGGCAGTAACAACTATCAGAGTTGGTGGATCAGACCCAGGACCCCAGTGTTCAAATCGGGGCCTTCTTGTCATGCATTAATGACACCAGTCTGAGCCCCTCAGCCTTGTGACAGAAACGGGGAATGGTCTGAACCATGGCCACATGAGCTACCTGGGTCCATACTGACTAGAGGAGTTAAACTAGAGGGTGTGAAGTTCCTTCAGCTGTTCTTTGAGCCTGGACTTTGCACCAATGCCCCAGCCTGAGGTTAATCCACACCAAAAGATCACAGGCACCATGTAGATGAGGCCATTTGTTGTTAACGCACAGCACAGTGGTGATGGGCACCTTCCTCTATTCCTCCATCCATGGGACTCCTTGTTGAGAACCAGGGCCTCCTGATACACTGGAATCTAGCTGGTGCCATGGAGTGTCACAAGGTCACTGGTGTGGACAAAGAGTTGGCCTTCGCTGTCACAGCTTGATCCTGTTCTTCATTGTTCACAGGGATCTGCATCCTCATTCCCTGAACCTACCCAAGGTTCCTCCCCTACTACAGTGTTCCATGGCTGGGCGTTACTTCTCAGTTCAGCGGTGCATGGCATTTTGAAGGGATTCCTTAGAGTGCAAAGGGCAGCTAGCCAGGGTTAATTTTAACAGACATCAGGGTCTAATTTAAGGGATAGAGGAAGGAGGGGCTTGAGGGGACAAATCCAGAAAAACTTATGTGACTAGAAGTAGGGGGGCAAGGGGAGTTGGGAAGGACCCACCATTTCTGCAAAAGGGACCCCATGAAGAACAGGACAGACTGGCTGCTCAGCATGGACATCCCTACTCACCCTCCCAGCTCCCCATGGTCAGTGGATGTGACCAGTGAGAGAGAATGGGTGAGGTGCAGGGAGTCTCAGGGTGGCCACACCTGTGACTGGATGAGGCAGAAGACTGTGTTTCAGATCTGCACTCCAGTTCCCCTCCCTCTGCCACCACTCCCCCCAGCAGGGGCATGGTGTGGTGAAACCTCTGGTTCCTTACTGGGTTCACTTGGAAGTAACTCCCGTCATCTTCAATGTGAATCATGGCTATGCCACTTCCTGGCTTCTTGTCCACCTTCACAGGCTTGATGCAGTTCTACACCAGGAAGAGATCCCAAACCAGGCTCTATTAGGAGAACACATCTCTGGAGGATGCCAGGCCTCAGAGATGGCTGGTTACTGGCCACAGAGTGAAGCTCACCACTGAGACTATTTCTGCCCCCTTCTTGCCCTGAAGCCATGCTGAGCTTGGGCTGCCCACCCTTTTGTTTACGAGGTGAGGATATCATCAAGGCCACTCATTCTCCAGGTCCAAATCAGTATGAAGACGGGCGCTAACTCTATATGCAAGCTAGTGTCTGCAGAAACCCTGACCAGCCTGGCCTTCCTAAGTGCAGACAGCAGCACTCCACCAGAGGCCAGGCTAGACAGGAACCCTTTCTTTGGAAACATCTGGATGTCACCTCCAACCCATCTACCCAGATGAAACATCCTGTCTCTCCTCCTCTTGACATGGAAGTAACTGTTATTCAGAACCTTGGTGGCTTTCCAGAAGATGGCCAGTCCCAGGCAAGATACCCCAACTCATCCTGCCTGTATGGCAGTTCAGCCCCTCTTATGTGGGTCCTGGGACTTGGCTACAGGACTACTAGCTCTGGGGACATAGGAATACCCAGACAAGGACACCAGCTCCTTGTTTTTAGGTGTGGCTGTCTGGGGTCTCTTGTACCTTCCTCAAAGCAAGGTCAAGAACATTAGCTATGGTTGTATCCCAAGTGGACATGTCACCTGTCCTTTCAACATGGTCCCTGACCATTGAGATGAACAAACTGGCTCTGAGAGAGGAGTGGGCAGGGATGTCTGCCAGGTGTGTGCAGGCTGTCAAACCCCCATCATGTCTCTGCATCACCAGCTGGGTGACATACTAGTAACAGTAGTTGAAGAGCACACAACAACAGGTCCCCATTTTTTTTTTGGTTTTTCGAGACAGGGTTTCTCTGTGTATCCTTGGCTGTCCTGGACTCACTTTGTAGACCAGGCTGGCCTCGAACTCACAAAGATCCGCCTGCCTCTGCCTCCCAAGTGCTGGGATTAAAGGCGTGCGCCACCACCGCCCGGCTTCCCATTTTTTTTTTTTTAACACTAAGTCTATCTGTCACCCCTAAAGACTCTCACGGCTCCCGGAAATCGCTCCTAGATATCCTGCTGCCAGTATCTGGGTTGCCCAGCCCTCCTGGACTCAGTTGTCTGTGTTTATAAGAAGGGAGCCAGACTGACTGAGGCCCTGGGCCCTTGATCGGGTCTCTTAACAGGAAAAGACACAAGTGGCAGAGGTTTCCCGCTGCGCACGGCCAGGCCCGGACCCTCCTCCTGCGCAACTTGCCCTTGGCCGGCCCACCTGAGACGGCCCGATGAAGTCATCCAGGTCGGTCAGCTGTAGTGCCCCACTGAAGGGCGACGCCATGACAGCCTCACTGCCGCTGAACGTCGCACGGGGGTGTCGCAAAATGACACCAAAGGGTAGAGCTGTTCCGCCACTCTGCCGGAAAACGCAAATTCCGGCGCATGCTCATTTCTCCCTATGGGCGGGCAGGCTTTGGAAAGAGTGCGCGCCCTCTGCTGGCGGCCTTGAGAGCTCAGACCAGCGGACTCGGACAAGTTCAGCAGCTTTCTGTTTTTCTTGCCTCCTTTTGGGTTGTGGTGTACAGGGGTAGTATAGACAAAGAAGGCAAAGAATGAAACTCCAGAGTCAGAGTCTCCCCCGCTTCACGTAGGGGAGGGAATCCGGATTTCCCTCATTGTCTTGACCTGGCAGTACCCAGGCAGGGTCCCAGATATAGCGCCTGCATCAGGAGATCCTGCCGATCAAAATTAACTTTGATTCACTGGAATGCCTTGGAATGGGTTTAGCAAGAATGAGGTCAACAAGTGCTGTTGAGATGTTAAGACAGGAGCGTGGGAGAACACTTATAGAAGCTGGTTCTTGGGCTGTACCAGGACCAAAGGACAGTGTTGTGGGAGGATTCTAATGCCGGAAGGACAGTGATGCATACATTTTGGGACATTCAACCCCACCCCGCCAAACCCAAGTCTATAAGAACAAACACAGTGGAGGGCTGCCGATATGTGAGGAGTATCCAAGGCCTGCTAGCAGACAGACAGCAGGACAGCCTGGGACAGGAGAAAGAACAGAGTCCTGGGATTCATCTTAAGGTTGGTGATCCTGGGAGACATTACAGTCAGTGGATGTGGATGAAGCCAGCCACAAAAGACCACACGTACACGTGTGACACCATTTCAGCAAGATGTCTAGAATAGGCAAAACCATAGATGGAAAGCCGACCTCAGGTGTGAGGAAGAAGGTTTCTGACCAGGGTGGTTAAAATATCTTTAGAAGCTGATGTTGTACATTGTGATAGCATTTCTCTTTTTTTTTTTTTTTTTTTTTTTTGGTTTTTCGAGACAGGGTTTCTCTGAATATCTCTGGCTGTCCTGGTCTCGCTTTGTAGACCAGGCTGGCCTCGAACTCACAAAGATCCGCCTGCCTCTGCCTCCCAAGTGCTGGGATTAAAGGCGTGCGCCACCACCGCCCGGCTAGCATTTCTCTTTTAAATGGAACAGGGTTTCTCTGTTTAGCCCTGGCTATCCTGGAACTCACTTTGTAGACCAGGCTGGCCTCAAATTCACAGAGATCTGCCTCCCTTTGCCTCCCGAGTGCTGGGATTAATAATGTGTGCCCCTGTGAATGACCTTGTGATGTCATTAATGTCACCAAAATGTCTTCTAGACATGGTTACAATCAGTCTGAGGAACTGACAGTTGATAAAGTGCTTGCTGTGCACACATGAGGAACCGAGTGTGACCTCTACGACCTCTGGCACTAATATAAAAGCTGGATGCAGTGACATGTGCCTGTAACCCCAGCACTGGGAAGGTAGAGACAGGGAGATTCCCGAGGCCTACTAGGCACTTGTTACCAAGCCTGCTAACCCAAGTTCAATCCCTAGGACCCACATGGTGGAAATAGAGAACCAACTCTTGCCAATTACTCTCTGACCTCCCTAGGTACAGCATAGCATGAATGCACCCATAGATATATATGCACATACACAAATAAATGCAGAAAAACCAATGTACTAAAACCCATTAAATCCTACACTTGTTTGTTTTGTTTTGTTTTCTTCCCCCAAACAGAGACTGCCACTGTGTAGCCCAGCCTGGCTTCAAAGTCTTCATCCTCCTACTTAGCCTTCTGAACACTGGGATTACAGGAGAATGCTACCACACACAGTGAATTGTGCGCTTTAAATGGGGCAGTTGAGCAGCATGTGAGTTTGTACCCTGATAAAGCTGTTAAAGTTGGGTGGAGCTATATCTAACCAGGCACAGAGACTTATGCCTATAATCCTGCCACTTAGTCTCTGAGACAGGAGGATTGCTTCAACTTTTAAAAAAATGATTTAGAAAACCGGGAGTGTAGCCGGGCAGTGGTGGCGCACGCCTTTAATCCCAGCACTTGGGAGGCAGAGGCAGGCGGATCTTTGCAAGTTCGAGGCCAGCCTGGTCTACAAAGTGAGTCCAGGACAGCCAGGGCTACAGAGAGAAACCCTGTCTCGAAAAACCAAAAAGAAAAAGAAAAAAGAAAAAGAAAACCGGGAGTGGTGGCGCATGCCTTTAGTCCCAGCACTCAGGAGGCAGAGGCAGGCGGATCTTTGCAAGTTCGAGGCCAGCCTGGTCTACAAAGAGAGCCCAGAACAGCCAGGGCTACACAGAGAAACCCTGTCTCGAAAAAAAAAAAAAAGATTTATGGGACGGTGAGATGTTTTAGCTCCTAGGAGTATGTGCTGCTTTTTCGGAGGACCTGGGTTGGGTTCCCAGCACCCACATGGCAGCTCACAAGTGTCTGTAACACCCGTACTTGGGGAGCCAATGGCCTTCCTGGCCTCTGTGGACACTAGATATGCATATGTACATGTGTGAATGCAAACATGTATGTGTGTCAGGACAGGAGTGCACCATCGCAAGGAGCTTGAGCATGTGGAGGTCGGAGGACAACTTTGTAGCATTGGCTCTCTTCTTCCCACTTTATGTGATTCCAGAAACTGAATGAACTCTGGTTGTCAAGCTGGCAACCTGCTGACCCATGTTGTCAGCCTACTGGCTTCCAGTTTGAGGCTAGCTTGTGCTATGTAGTGAACACAGGCTAGCTAGGAATACAATGTAACACTCTTAAACAAACAATAGAAAGAGTGGAGATTGAAGGCTCAGTGACCCCAGTTTCTGGAGTGGCCTTGAATCCAGGACATTCAGTCTCAAGTCATATGTCTGTCACCCACAAGAGACCAACAAGAGAGTAAGTTGAGGAGTTTTGTTTTATTTCAAAACCTGAAACTGAACTCATATTCCTGCATACTGGGCAAGTGATCTCACCAGCTTTAGGGCTAATTTCTGGTTTATAAAATAGGACACCAGTTTCTGAGTCTCTGTCTCTGTCTCTCTCTCACAGACATATATACTCACACAGAGGTTGTCCTTCAGCTGGGGGTTTGCCACTCCCTCAGACACCTTTCACTAACTCATTTCCCTGTGGGCTCTGGCTCTGTGCAGACATCAGGCCTCTGGGGCCCAAGCTCCTATTCTGCAAATTGTTTCATCATCATCATCATTAGCTGCTGTTTACCATGTGCTTCCCCTGTGCATGTCTCCAAGCTAGATTCTGGGAGCTGTAGGGTTTACAGACTTCAGGGAGGGGAAGGGAGGACACAGGGGCCAGCCAGGGACACCGGGAGAAACTAGCTGGGCTTCAGCTGCTGTGACACTACCTACCCGCCTCTATGATACTCCATTCCCCGAACTTCCCTGGCTGTCCTGGGTACTCATAGACCTCTTTTGCCCACAGGTACCAATTTGCCACTCGGCTGGGGGAAGTATCCACTTTCTACTGCCCACGTGGTGCTTGCCCATAGCCCTGTCCCCTCCCTTGACTATGCTGGCTTCACCATCTGTAAGGATGAGCAGGGTACTCGTACCCCACGGCTGCCATGACAGATGACCATAACTGGATGCTTAGAACAATGGAAATTTATTTTTACAGCTCTGGAGACCAAAGTCTGACATCCATATCTGTGTGGGGCTTCTCGCTCTCTTCAGACTGCAGGGTAGAGCTTTTCCTGCCTCTTCCCACTTTGTAGGGGTTCAAAGTGGCCTGGGCCTATGAACACAAACTTCTAGTCTTTGTTTTTCACATGACCACCTTACCTCTATATGTCTCTGAACCTCTCTTGCCAAATTCCTGTCACTAGACTTAGTCAAAGCTCCCCTTGAGACCTTTGATGTCATCATAACTTGTGGGAACAGATGTTTGGGGCTGATTAGTTTCCCTCCACTTGGCACAAACCAGAGTCGCCTTGGGAAGTGGGATCCCCAGTTGAAGAATTGCCTCCATCAGACTGGCCTGTGGGCGTATCTATGGGGTGCTTTTTTTTTTTAAATCAATGATTGATGTGGGAGGGCCCAGCCCATTGTGGGAAGTTCCACCCCTGGGCCGGTGGTCCTGGGCTGTGTAAGAAAACAAACTGAGAAAGCCTTGGAAAGAGAGCCAGTAAGCACCGTTCTTCCACAATTCTTGTTTCAGTTTCTGTCTCCAGGCTTCTACCTTGAGCTCTTGCTCTGTCTCGCTAGGCAATGAAAGAGTTACATTACCCTAGAAGATGCAATAAACTCTTCGCTTCTGGTCATGATGCTTTATCACAGCTACAGAAAAGGAATCTAGAACCATTGGAAACAGGAGGAAGCTCCTGAGAGCCAAGAATTGGCCAGAGTCGGTGTGATTGGATCCTAATATGAGTATAAAGTGACCCTGGTGTGAGGGCAGGGCTGGGTGATGCACCCACAGGTGATCTCAGCACAGGGCTGAGAAAGGAGGATTGTGATGAGCTTCCCTTGAGCTACGTAGCAAGACTTGGTCTTCAAAAAAAATTTTTTTTTTTGATTAGAATTTGGCTCAGTTGACAGTGTTTGCCCACCAGGCACAAGAACTTGGGTTCAATCTCTGGTACTGTGTAAACCAAGCATGGTAGTGCAGTCCTGTCATCGTAGCACTGGGGAGGTGGAGGTGGAAAGATCAGAAGTTCAAGGTCACGCTCAGCTGTGTAGCCGTATTGATGCCAGACTGGGTTATAATAGATGAGACCCTGCCTCAAAATAGATAGATAGATAGATAGATAGATAGATAGATAGATAGATAGATAGACAGACAGACAGATAGATAGATTTATTGTGGGTAGAGTGTTGCCAGGAGGTGAGAAACAATGGGTGGAGGAAAGTGTGTCTGATTTCAATCCTGTGTTCTCCAACATTCCCTCCCATGCTGTGCCTGAAGATACTATGCTACGAAATTCAGAAAGAAGTGGGGCTCACTGGTTCAAGCTGCACTTGCCTGTGGTCTCCAAGACCCAAAGGATACACAGGTGCCTGTTGCCACCCTGAAGGCCTGCACAGGGAGAGGAGGGAGCCTGTGCCATGGAGTGTCCACTCTGAAGGCCTGCGCAGGGAGAGGAGGGAGCCTGTCCTGAACCAGAATCTCAACCCACCTGCCAGGAGCATCTTCCAGCTATTGAGTTTGGGTCCCAAGAGTTGTCAGGCAAATTGGTGGGTGGGGTAGAGGAAGACACATCACACCGGTGTCAAATGCTGGACTGGAGGTTTCCTGTTCCTGGGCCAGGCCAAGCCTGAGTTCAGGGCAGGTACTGTGGTCAGCCTCGTGCCCTCTAGAAGGTAAAGCTACTCTCACCTGATCACCCTCCCCATATTTTCTGTGAGATGACACTATTTTGGTTTCTGTGTGTATGTGTGCGTGTGTGTGTGTGTGTGTGTGTGTGTGTGTGTGTGTGTGTGTGTGTATGTGTGTGTGCCTTAAGGGACTTTTGTCCAGTCAGTACGAGTAGGGTAAGTGGGAGAGTTAGTTGCCAGGCATGCTCTGGATCCATATCGATCCATATCTGGGCTCCTTCCTCTTTCTGCTTCCCAGATGCCATGAGGTGCACAGCCACCATGTGATCATACACACAGGGCCAAGTGATGATACTCAATGCCCCCCCCCCACTGTCTCTCTCCCTCTCTCCCTCCCTCCCTTCTTTCTCTTTAAGACAAGGTTTTGTGCCAGATGTGGTGGCGCACGCCTTTAATCCCAGCACTTTGGAGGCAGAGGCAGGCGGATCTCTGTGAGTTCAAGGCCAGCCTGGTCTACAAAATGAGTCCAGGACAGCCAGGGTTACACAGAGAAACCCTGTCTTGAACCTGCCCCCCCAAAGATAAGGTTTTGTGTAACTCAGACTAGCCTCAAACTCATTGTAGCTGAGGCTAGCCTTGAACTTGTGATATTCCCTGCCTTTACCGACTGAGTGCTGAGATTACAGACACGCACCATCACACCCAGTTACACAGTTCTAGGACTTAGTACAGGATTCCATGCATCTAACAACTGAGCCACATCCCCAGCCTTTCTTTTGTGTGTGTTGTGTGTGTGTGTCCTTGGAGGCCAGAAGACAGATTCAGATCCTCTGGAGCTGGAGTACAGGAAGTTGTGAATAGAGCTCTGGTCCTCTGAGAGAGCAGCAAGCTCCTTTAATCACTGAGCCATCTCTCCAGTCCTCTCAACCCCAGTTTGCTTGTTTGTTTCTTTGTTTATAGTGATTACTTCAGGATTTTGTTATTCTGACAAAGCTGATTGTTACAGTGGCCAGCACAGATCTCTTCACCACTCAGTAAGTTGTGGGTGAATCAGCCTAGGTCCCTGATGGTATGGGGTCACGACTCTTGTCTAAGTGGATCTAAGGCCAATGTGTTTCATTCTGTCCCTTCCTTATGATTCGAAGTGTAGGTACTTCCCTATGGGATAGGCCCTACTGGGGTGCTGGGCTCCTTGCAAGGGGTGGGCCCCCCACCAGCCCAGCGAGGTGTGTGCTCTATTTTGGCTCAGGTGGTACCTCTCTCAGTATAAAGATAAAGCAGCCTTTTGTAAGAAGATTTTTCACTGGTACTGGTGACATTGAACCTGGACCCCTACTGCCTCGGATAATCCTACTGAAACTCTACCTACCCCACTAAAGCCTGGAGTCAAGTAGGATTCAGTGATGGAGGCCGAACAGATGAGTTTTATTTGTTGAAAAGAACTACTGTTGGGCAATGAGCACATCATTAGTGGCTTAATCAACACATAGTTTTGTCCTTCTGGGGCCACTACATCTTGTCAACAGGTGGGATCCCAGCAACAGCCCCGGGGGAGCCTGCACAGTCTGCAATTAGTAGCTAATGAGAGGCCTGAGTGGCTGTTCAAGCAGAGTAGTGGTGGGATTGGGACATGAGTTGGGCTGTCACTGTGGTTTGGGAACCCTGGCCTCAAGCCTCCTGCCAGCTGAGGTGTCTGCTTAGGGACAATGGGGACTGGGACCGGTATATTATTATTCATGCTCAAGGTTCTTTTGTTGTTATTTTAAATTTATTCCTATTTTAAAATGTATGTCTACTTATTTATTAATTTATTGATTGATCAATGGATTGATTGATTGATTGATTGATTTCTCTTTTTTTGGTTTTTCGAGACAGGGTTTCTCTGTGTATCCTTGGCTGTCCTGGACTCACTCTGTAGACCAGGCTGGCCTTGAACTCACAGAGATCCACCTGCCTCTGCCTCCCAAGTGCTGGGATTGAAGACGTGTGCCACTACGCCCAGCCATTACAGAGAGCTATGAACTGCCATATGGTGCTGAGATTTGAACCTGGGTCCTTTGGAAGAACAGCCAGTGCTCTTAACTGCTGAGCTATCTCTCCAGCCCCATGGCTGGCTTTTCATGACAGGGTTTCTCTATGTGGCCCTGGCTATCCTGGAACTCGCTTTGTAGACCAGGCTGGCCTTGAACTCACAGATACTTGCCTACCTCTGCCTTAAAAGTGCTAGGATGAAAGGTGTGTACCACCACCTCCTGGCCTATTTATTCGTTCTGTGTGTGTATGAGGAAAACTGTGGAGGTCAGGTTTGTAGGAGTTGGTTCTCGCTCCACCACGTTAGTTCCAAGTATTAAAATCAGGCCACTGGGCTTGGTCACGAGAGCTTTTCACCACTGAGACATTTCACTGGTTCCTATTATTTATTTTTGTCAAGTATTTTATTTTATTCTATTTTTAATAGATTTTTTTCATACAATACATTCTGATTATGGTTTCCCCTCCCATTACTCCTCCAAGTTCTTCCCCATCTTCCCTCCCATCCAGATCTACACCCTTTCTGTCTCTCATTAGAAAATAGTCATCTAGGCCAGTCGTGGTGGCACACGCCTGTAATCCCAGCACTTAGGAGGCATAGGCAGGCAGATCTCTGTGAGTTCAAGGCCAACCTGGTCTACAATGTGAGTTCAGGACTGCCAGGGCTACCTGTTTTAAAAAAAACAAAAACAAAAGCAAAAGACAGTCACCTAAGGAATAACAATAAAATAAAACAAAAACAAATCAGAATAGGTGCTGACAACAAACAAGAGAAATAGCCAAAGAAAAAGCACAGGAAGCCGGGCAGTGGTGGCGCACGCCTTTAATCCCAGCACTTGGGAGGTAGAGGCAGGCGGATCTTTGCGAGTTCGAGGCCAGCCTGGCCTACAAATTGAGTCCAGGACAGCCAGGGCTACACAGAGAAACCCTGTCTCGAAAAACAAAAAAAAAAAAAAAAAAGAAAAAGAAAAAGCACAGGAAACACACACACACGTTTACACACACACATGTTTACACACACACGTTTACACACATGTTTACACACACATTCACACACACACGTTTACACATACACACGTTTACACACACAGAAATCCTATAAAAACACAAAACTGGAAGCCATAATATATATGCAAAGGCCCCGTAAGGTAAGAAAAAAAATGCCCCACTTTAACATTATGAGACAAAAAACCTCCAAAGATGTGGTTGAATATTTTCTTTCTTTCTTTTTTTTTTTGAGTCAGGGTTTCTCTGTGTAGCCCTGGCTGTCCTGGAACTCACTCTGTAGACCAGGCTGGCCTTGAACTCACAGAGATCCCATCCCCTGCCTCTTCCTCCCAAGTACTGGGATTAAAGGCGTGTGCCACCACGCCCAGCAATTACAGACAGCTGTGAACTGCCATGTGGGTGCTGGGATTTGAACCTGGGTCCTTTGGAAGAGCAGCCAGTGCTCTTAACCGCTGAGCCATCTCTCCAGCCCCGGTTGAGTATTTTCTACTGCTGGTCATGGGGCCCACCCTTGAGGGTGGTTTGTTTCCCCAGTGAGACTCCCTTGGAGAAATTTTTTTTTTCTTTGCAAGTGGCCGTCAATTGGAGTCAGCTTCTGGGTTGAGGACGGGGACATATGTCTACTCCTTTCAGCTCTAGTACCCCACCTGGTGCATGCTGCCACAGTCCCTGAGAGTTCAAACTATTTAATTTTTAAGATTACTATATTCGTTTATTTATTGTGTATTTGTGTGCGTGTAAACACATGCATGCCACAGTGCACATGGGGAGGTCAGAGGGCTAGGTATGGGAGTCTGGCCTCTCCTTTCACAGTGTGGGTCCTGGGGACCAAACTCAGGCTAGTAGGCTTGTCAGCAAACCTTTACCTGCCAGATCATTTCACTAGCTCTTATTTAGTGTGTGTGTGCGCGTGCGCGCGCGCATGGCTGATGTACAACTTGTAGTCTCTTCTCACCTGTGCAGGTTCTGGGGATTAAACTTCTATTGCCAGGTTTGACTATCTCACTGGCCCCTTGTTTTGTTTTTGTAGCCCATGTTATCCTAGAACTCATTCTGTAGCCAAAGCTGACCTTGAACTCATGATAATTCTCCTGCCTCAGCCTCCTGAGTGCTGGGATTACAGGTACACCCCACCACACTCAGGTCTCCCGGGCTCTTGAGCAGGGCCCACATTAACAGCAGCAGACAGTTGGCTCCTTTCGCGGGGCGGGTGATGCTCTATGAATGCTGTGGACAGGGGTGAGGCGGCTGGAGTTTGGGTGCAGCTCATCCCTACTGTAGAACTGGGAGGGGAGAGAGTACTTGGGTTGCTCTCCTCAATCTCTTCTGCACACGCACGCCGAGCAGGCTGTGTGAGGCACTGGGAAGGGCGCAAGGGGCGCCTCCAGTACCCACAGTAGATGATGCAGCATAGATGGGTCTGCTGGGAGTGTCCACGACCTTCTCTGCAGACAGTGTGCAGTGGGCAGGAGGCCATGAGGAGGTTTCAGTCACCCTGCCAGGCCCGCCTCTTACTAAGTAGCTCCTCCTCCTTCCTCTGTCCCTGAGGGGTGTGGCCTAATGCCTGGGCACTACCGAGAGTGCAGCTGTAGCCTCTGGGGGCACAAGTCACAGAAGAGCTCCATACTGTCCCCTCATCTGTCTCCTCTCATCTGGACACCCTGTGCTCCTTCCTGAATTGTCACTAGGTGGCATGGGCCCTTCGTTCACCCCTTAACCTCTCAAGGTCCCCTTTCCTGGGACTCAAAGCCACAGTATCATCAGGGCAGAATGGGGGAGTGGAGCAAGGAGATAAGGGGAGCCCCCTCATTAATCAAGGCATCCCACCTGGGTCCGCATGTCTACACTTGGGCCCTGAGAAGACAGAAGAGGTGAGACAATGGTGGTCATATTCTGTAGACAACAACCAGAAGGGAAGTAGTCCCTGCGACCCCAGCAACTCATCCCTGAAAGAAGGGGATGGCCACTGTGGGGTTGGGGCTGTCCCGAGAACTCCTGGAGTGGAGGAGAAGACCCCAGTGTAGGGGCTGATAGGTTAATATAAGTTAGATTTAGTGAATACCTAAGTTTCTGATACAGTCTCTTAATTCGGGGCATGAAGATCAACTGCTGTGAGCAATTAGCTTATCAGCTTATGGATGAAGTCAGGTGAAATGAGGGGAGTCTCTTTG
The DNA here is from genome assembly GCA_907164525.1 of Lophiomys imhausi. Taxonomy (NCBI): domain Eukaryota; kingdom Metazoa; phylum Chordata; class Mammalia; order Rodentia; family Muridae; genus Lophiomys; species Lophiomys imhausi. The sequence goes on from CAJQZJ010031764.1 coordinate 979,579, forward strand.
GACTGAAAAACAAGGTTGAAGCCAGGTGAAACAAGGAAAGACTTTATGACCTGGCATTGCTTTCAACTGCTAAGTGGGCAGAGCCCAAATTAAGCTGAAGCAGGTGGAACAAGGAGTGATCCTATTTAAGGACAAGTGGATGAGCCCAGAGAGGTGCGTGCTAAGGGCCCCCGATATGAGAGAGCTCCGAGAGTCCTGCTGGAGAAAGTTCTGGTAGACCAATGGCCAGATCTCCTTGAGGCAGAAGGAAGCTGGTGAGCAGAGAAAGCCTCAGCAAGACAGCAAAAGGCCAAGGACTAAACTCTGTGGCTCAGCTTTTGCCTAGAGGGGTTTGACCTGTCCGAACAGTGGCCTGAACGGAACTGTGGCCAGCTTTAAAGACCGAGGCAGAACGGCAGAGTTGCTGATACGAAGGAAGTAAGGTGGCCTACAGACGCTGAGGTCTCCCAGAGAGAAGAAAGCCTCAAGCCTTATTTATTTATTTATTTATTTATCTATTTATTTATTTATTTATTTATTTATTTATTTTGGTTTTTCAAGACAGGGTTTCTCTGAATATCTCTGGCTGTCCTGGACTCGCTTTGTAGACCAGGCTGGCCTCGAACTCACAAAGATCCACCTGCCTCTGCCTCCCAAGTGCTAGGATTAAAGGCGTGCGCCACCACTGCCCGGCATCAAGCCTTATTTAAAGTGAGACTTCGATAGCCAATTTACCCTGACGAACCTGTGTCTGAGCTATTCCAGAAAAAGGACTGCTAAGTGCGTTAAAGAGTCTACCCCCGAGACTGGTTTCCTGACGACTGAGGACCTGCCCCAGAGACTGTATCATTCTAAAAGGGTATGAAAGTAGTTGTTATGATTATCAATAGGTTTAGTGGATAGGTTAAAGGGGTTGTAGGAATTTATAGGATTAATAGTTAAGAAATTGTTGGTGTTTGTTATAAGTGAATTTAGTAATAAATAAGTGTTAAATAATAACTTAAAAGTTTGGTTACACCCCAGGGTATACTGTTCCACCCAGACACTACCTCAGGACCACTGCAGGCCAGTAGGACATTCCTTCCACTTTTGGGGGACAGTATTGAGAGACCAAAGCAGGAATCAGTATCCAAGCTCAGCCTGTGTTCTTCCCAGCATGCCTGCTGCTGGCTGAAGTCTCCCATGAGCCTCTGTGGGATCCTCAGTTAGCCCAGATGCATCCAAATCAGCAAAGCAGAGGCAGCATTTGTCTGCATCCTCGGATGGGCAGTGGAGATCACTGCCAGGAGCAGGTCTGACCACGTGAAAAGCCAGGGAGCAAAATAAATGACCTCAAGGTCGTTTTATGTCATCAGAGAGAGGACACTTGTGCTGAACCTGGCAGCACACACGCTTCGCAGAGTTTATGGATCCCCACGCAGAGGGGAAAGAGAGTCAACAATACCGGATGTGGGCAGGAGCTGGGATGATGCCTTGTGAGCCCCTTCCTATGTGTCAGAACTCCAACTATTCTCTGCACTTGTACATGTGCATCTCCCTATTTTGACTTCAGGTTCTGTGTCTACCAGGACCTAGCCTTCTCCATAAACCCACGAGCTGGTCAACCTTCTGTGAAAACCTACCTGGTCCCTCTGGCTCTGTTTGCATCTCTTGCTCAGGTCTGGTTGCATACTGGTCTCTTAACCTGTTCAGATGGTGAAAATATCCTGTTTGACACCTGCCACAGTTGCCAGTTTATCTACTGACTGATTAACCACATAGCTGTAAGTTCAGCATGTAGTTTCTGCTGTGGACTTTCTGTCCTTTATTCCTTTCTCTCTCTTTTTTTTTTTTTTTTTTGGTTTTTCGAGACAGGGTTTCTCTGTTTAACAGCTCTGGCTGTCCTGGACTCGCTTTGTAGACCAGGCTGGCCTCGAACTCGCAAAGATCCGCCTGCCTCTGCCTCCCAAGTGCTGGGATTAAAGGCGTGCGCCACCACCGCCCGGCTTATTCCTTTCTCTTTTTAAAGATTTATTTAATTTATATGAGTGCTCTATCTGCATGTACGCCTGCATCCAGAAGAGGGCATCAGATCACATTGTGGATGGTTGTGAGCCACCATGTGGTTGCTGGGAATTGAACTCAGGACCTCTGGAAGAGCAGACAGTGCTCTTAACTGTTGAGCCATCTCTCCAGCCCTCTCCCTTTAATTCCTGAGCTTTATCATACATGCCTTACAGCCCCACACCCACTCTGTACTGTGGCTTGAACCCAGGACCTTGCACATGCTAGGCAAGAGTCTCACACTAGCCGGGCGGTGGTGGCGCACGCCTTTAATCCCAGCACTTGGGAGGCAGAGGCAGGCGGATCTCTGTGAGTTCGAGGCCAGCCTGGTCTACAAAGTGAGTCCAGGACAGCCAAGGATACACAGAGAAACCCTGTCTCGAAAAACCAAAAAAAAAAAAAAAAAGAGTCTCACACTGAGGTACCTGCCTTTAATGCAGTTGGTACTTACTTTCCTTATGATGTGAGCCAGGGACTTGCTTTTTCTTTCCGTAGTTCATCAGATTTTCCAATACCATTTGCCAAACAGACCTATCCTTCCTCAACTTTGAAGGATCCCCTTTCTTCTGAATGAAGTTTCCACGTGAACATGATACACACACACACACACACACACACACACACACACACACACACACACACACACAATATTAAATCTCTTGTTGGTCCCATCATCTACTTCTGTCTTAGTCACTATGGCTTTGCCTTTTAATATCCGATAGCTTGTCTCTTCTTTTTAGAGCATGAATTGAGTATTTATTTATTTTGTGTGTGTGCAAGTGTGCACTTATGTACTTGCACATGCCAGGGGAGACCAGAAGAGGGCACTGGATCTCCTGGAGCTGGAGTTACAGGTGGTTTTAAGCCATATGATACAGGTGCTGGGAGCTGAACTCAGATCCTCTGGAAGGGCAGCAAGTGCTCTTAGCCACTGAGCTCCAGGCAAGCTTTTTTTTTTTTTTTTTTTTTTTGGTTTTATTATGTATACAGTGTTCTGTCTGCAGGTATATCTGCAGGCCAGAAGAGGGCACCAGATTTCATTATGGATGGTTGTGAGCCACCATGTGGTTGCTGGGAATTGAACTCATGACCTCTGGAAGAGCAGCCAGTGCTCTTAACCGCTGAGCCATCTCTCCAGCCCCAGGCAAGCTTTTAATTGTGATAAAATATATGCAGCATAAAGCCAACTATTTTGATCATTTTTGTTGCACTGTTTGGTGGTGTTAAGTACTTTCATTTTGTCATGTGAATAACCCCAGCATCAATCTCCTGAAAATTGTCATTATCTCACACAGAAACTCTGGACCCAGTAAACAACAGTTCTCTCCCCTCCCATCATTCTACAGCCTCTAGTGACTTCTGCAGTGTTTTTGTCTCTGGATTATTAATTTTCTATAATTAGGATCATGTGATATTTGTCCATCTGTCACTGGAGACTTTCTCTGAGTTTGTTTTTTAGGTTTTTGGAGACAGGGTTTCTCTGTGTATCCTTGACTGTCCTGGACTCACTTTGTAGACCAGGATGGCCTTGAACTCATAGACATCTGCCTCCCAAATGCTGGGATTAAAGGTGTGTGCCCCCACACCCAGCAATTACAGACAGCTGTGAACTGCCATGTGAGTGCTGGGATTTGAACCTGGGTCCTTGTAAGAGCAGTCAGTGCTCTTAACCACTGAGCCATCTCTCCAGTCCCTTTCTCTGAGTTTCTAAGGCCATCCACACTGTAGCAGGTATAAGAATGTCAGTCTGCCTCAGGTCTCAATAATGGCCTTTTGTGTGCTGCAGTTGGCTTACCCATGCTGATGGCTCTCAGCTTTTCATGACAAGATTTCTCTGTGTAACTACCCTGGCTGTCCTGAAACTCACTCTATAGGCCAGGCTGGCCTCGAACTCACAGAGATCCACCTGCCTCTGCCTCCTGAGTGCTGGGATTAAAGTTGTGTGTCACCATGCCTGGATCAAGATATAATTAATGCTGGGTGGTGGTGGCTCATGCCTTTAATCCCAGCACTCAGAAGGCAGAGGCAGGTTGATTTCTGTGAGTTCAAGGCCAAACTGTTCTACAGAGTGAGTTCTAGGACAGCCAAGGCCACACAGAGAAACCCTGTCTCTAAAAACAAAAACCAAAAAAAAAGAAGAAGAAAGAAGATATAATTCACGTGCTACACAACCCACTCTTTCATTATGTTCAATTCAGTGTTATGATGATATTTTCAAATAAGCATATCTCTATCTATCTATCTGTCTGTCAATCTCTCATTTGTATGCTTGAGACAGGGACTCACTATGAAGCCCTGGCTAGCCTGGAAATCACTACCCAGATCAGACTGTGGTTAAACTCACAGAGAACCTCCTGCATCCTGAGTCTATCCCCCCAACTGCCCCACCATTGAAACCCCAACCTTTTAAATTATTCAATTTGTATTTATTAATAATTATATTCACTTATAACAAATATAAACACTTAACTACTAACCCTACAAATGACTACAACCCCTATTACCTAACCACTAAATCTATTATTGATAACTATTACAACTATTTTCATAACTTTTTAGAAGGATACAGTCTCTGGGGCAGGTCCTCAGTCATCAGGAACACAGTCTCTGGGGTAGACCCTTTAATGCACTTAGCAGTCTTTCTTCTGGAATATCTCAGACATAGATCCGTCAGGGTAAATTGGCTATGGTGACTTCACTTAAATAAGGCTTGAGGCTTTCTTCTCTCTGGGAGACCTCAACTATCTGTAGGCCAACTTATTTCCTTCGTATCAGCAACTCTGTCGCTCTGCCTCAGTCTTTAAAGCTGGCCACAGTTCCATTCAGGCCACTGTTTGGACAGGTCAAACCCCTCTAGGCAAAAGCTGAGCCACAGGGTTTAGTCCTTGGTCTTTTGCTGTCTTGCTGAGGCTTTCTCTGCTCACCAGCTTCTTTCTGCCTCAGGGAGATCTGGCCATCAGTCCACCAGCACTTTCTCCATCAGAGGATACAAACTACTCGTTGTCCTTTCTAGCATGAGGACTCGCTGGCATCAGAGCTCTCTAGCATGGGGCTCCCTGGGCTCTTCCACTTGTCCTTAAGTAGGATCTCTCCTTGTTCCACCTGCTTCAGCCTCTGGGCTTTGCCCACTTAACAGCTGAAAACAATGCCAGGCCATAAACCTTGTTTTTAGTCCATAAAGTCTTTCCTTGTTTTACCGGGCTTCCTCCTTGTTTTTAGTCCATAGAGACTCCCCTCGTTTCACCTGACTTCATCCTTGTTTTTAGTCCATAAACTGATAAGATAACTGCCCATAGCCAAGTTGATCTTCATGCCCCGGATTAAGAGACTGTATCAGAAACCCCTAGATATTTACTAAATCTAATTTATATTAATCTAACACCTTACACACCACCACCCCAGTGCTGGGATTAAAGATGTGCACCACCACCCTCAGCCACTTTCTCCCTCTTCCTTAGATCGTTGATTTCAGACTTTCCTGTTTTTCTTTTTCAGGTAGGGTCTCATGTAGCCCAGGCTGGCCTTGAAGTTGTTATGTAGTTGAGCCTAGCCTTGAACTGATCCTATTGTCTCTACCTCCCACTTGCTAGATTACAGGCGTGCTTCACCATAACCAACTATTTTTTAAAACTTTTATCACTTTATTTCTTGTATGTGTGTGTGTGTGTCAGTGTTGGGGGGCAGATACATGGAATATGCGTGGAGGTCAGAGGACAACTTTCTACCAAGTGGTACAGGGGTTAAACTCAGGTTCTCAGACTTGGTGGCAAGTGCCTTAACCCAATGAGTTATCTGTTTTGTTTGTTTGTTTGTTTGAGACAGAGTTTCCCTGTGCATCCTTGGCTGTTCTGAACTCACTTTGTAGACCAGGCTTGCCTTGAACTCACAGAGATTCACCTGTCTTTGCCTCCCGAGTTCTGGGATTAAAGGCATGTGCCACCATACCCGGCAATTAGACAGCTGTGAATTGCCATGTGGGTGCTGGGATTTGAACCCGGATCCTTTGGAAGAGCAGCCAGTGCTCTTAACCACTGAACTATCTCTCCAGACCCCCAAATGAGTTATCTTGATGGACCTTCTTTTTTTTTAATTAAAAATTTTTCTTGCCGGGCATGGTGGAGCATGCCTTTAATCCCAGCACTTGGGAGGCAGAGGCAGGTGGATCACTGTGAGTTCTAGGCCAGCCTGGTCTACAAAGTGAGTCCAGGACAGCCAGAGATGTTACACAGAGAAACCCTGTCTCAAAAAAAATTTTTTTTTCTTTTTTTTTTTTTTTTGTTTTTTCAAGACAGGGTTTCTCTGAATATCTCTGGCTGTCCTGGACTCGCTTTGTAGACCAGGCTGGCCTCGAACTCACAAAGATCCGCCTGCCTCTGCCTCCCAAGTGCTGGGATTAAAGGCGTGCGCCACCACCGCCCGGCAAATTTTTTTTTTCTTAGAGTCAGGTGTGTGTCAACCTTAAGGTTGACCTGAGGCAGTTGTGGGCCACCAGACATGGAGGCTGAGAACTGAATTCAGGCCCATGCAAGAACAGTATGTGCTCCCATACACTGAACCATCTCTCCAGCCCCCTGAATGCATATTCTTTAAAACATTTATCTATCTATCTGTCTATCTATCTATCTATCTATCTATCTATCTATCTATCTATCTATCTGTCTATCTGAGTGTTTTGCCCACATGTGAATCATGTGTGTGCCAGGTACACACAGAAATCAGAAGATGATGTTGGTTCCCCTGAAACTGGAGTTACAGTTGGTTGTGAGCCACCATGTGGTTGCTGGGAATTGAACTCCGGTCCTCTGCAAGAACAGCAAGTGTTCTTAACTGCTGAGCCCTCTCTCCAGCTTCCATATATACATTTATTATTCATTTCTTTATTTTTTGGTTTTTTGAGACGAGGTTTGTCTGTGTAACCCTGGCTGTCCTGGCTTTATAGACCAGGCTAGACTTGAACTCACAGAGATCCACCTGCCTCTCCCTCCCAAGTACTGGGTTTAAAGGCATGCTACACCATGTCTGGCAGTTACAGACAGCTGTGAACTGCCATGTGGGTGCTGGGATTTGAACCCAGGTCCTTTGGAAGAGCATCCAGTGTTCTTAACCACTGAGCAATCTCTCCAGCCCCCCATAAATAGATTTAACATAAATCAGTCTGGCTGGGGAGATGGCTCAATGGGTAGACCACTTGATGTACAACCGTTAGGACCTGATTTCATGTAAAAGTCACATGCAATGTGTGAGTCTGTAACTTCAGCTCTCCTACATCAAGGTGGGAGAGGGAGACAGGAGGAAGTTCATGGGCCAAATGGTCTGGCATATGAAGCCGCAAGCAACGAAGAGACCCCGATTCAAAGCAGGTGGGAGGTGAAGACCTATATACATGAGGCTGTTTTCTGGTCTCCATGCCATCATCCACATATATGGACACACATCATATGTGAGGTAAAGATGAACAAGTGGATGGCAGTGTAGGTATTTGTGGGGGTCAGTGTAACACTTCAGTGCCGGTCTACAGTGTGTATGGGCCAGCTCAGAGTCTGGCCTGTGGCCTCAGACACTGACCATTCCTTGTGTTGAGAGCAGTTACAGGCTTCTCTGGATGTTTTCCATGTGTAGTTAAACTACTGTCAATCAGGGTGACATGGACCCTTCCGGGTCATTCCCCTGCCACCCTCTCCCTCTAGTTCTCCCTTCCCCTCCTCCAAACTCTTCCTAGTCATACTGATTTAGCTGTAGCAAACAACTTGTATTTGTTGAGAGGAAATCTAATACCCCTCTCCCCCTTCCTCCTTTCTTCCCCCACTATCCAGGTTGGTCTTAAACCCCAAGGCCCAGATAATCTTCCTGTCTGTCTCCCAAGTAGCTGGGATTATCATAACTACATGGCATCAACTTACCTCTAACAACTTAACATTTTTTAGGTTATTATTTTTAATTATGTATCTGTGTCCATGTGGGGGTGTGTGCAGGTGAGTGCAGGTGCTTGCTGAGGCCAGAGACACTGGGTCACCTGCAGTTGGAGCCGCAGGTGGTTTTGAGCCCTCTGATGTGGGTGCTAAGGGCCAAACTTGCGTCCTCTAGAAGAGCAGGGTGGCTCTCAGCTACCAAGCCATCTCTCCAGCCCTTTAATGTTCTCTCTCTCTCTCTTTCCTTTCTTTTGTTTTGTTTTGTTTTTTTTTTTTTGACTGTTCAAGACAGTTTCTCTGTGTAGCCCTGGCTATCCTGGAATTCGCTCTGTAGACCAGGCTGGCCTAGAATTCAGGCTGGCCTAGAACTCTGCCTCCTGAGTGCTGAAATTAAAGGTGTGCGCCACCACTGCCCAGCCTTAACTGGAATATTATGTAGAGTTCCCTGCCTGGTCAGTGCTGGTGAGTCTAAGTGTGTGTGGTTTACTCAGGGAGAGTGTGTTCTGCCTCAGTCAGCTCTGCCCTTCTGACATGCTGGTAAAGGTCATCCCATGTCTTTGAGACAAAAATCTCCTTATGTAGTCCAGGATGGCCTCAGACTCCCAGTTTTCCTGCCTCAACTTCCTGTGTCCAGAGATTACATAAGTGGGCTACTGCATACGGCCTTCTTTTACCTTCGAGTCCCTGTCTTTTGATTTAAACTCTGTCTCTTATTCATAGTGCATAGTTAAACCTCACCTCCTCCCCATATTTCGGCCAGTTATTGCGTGGGTTAAAAAAATTTTTTTTTTGGTATTTTTTGAGACAGTATTGTGTTATGTGGCCCAGACAGGCCTCCAACTTGTGATTCCTTTGCTTCAGTTTCTTGATTGATGTATAGATTTTTTTTGTTGTTATTTTTGATGATGAGGACCCAGCCCATGTGCTTGAACATGCTAAACACACCCTTTACCACTGAACAGCACCCTCAGCCAAAATGTGCATGAGCGTTTGTTTGCCTGTAGGTATGTTTGATGCACATTGTGTATGCCTGGTGTAAGCAGGGTGCAGAAAAGTGTTGGATTTCCTAGAACTGGGGACATGGACAGTTGTAAGCAGCCACATGGATGCTCCAATCTGAACCCAGGTCCTCTGCAAGAACAGCAAGTGCTCTTAACCGCTCAGTATCTCTCCAGTCCCCCTACCCTGTCCCCCTGCTTTTATGTTTTTTAAAAGTTAAAAAAAAATCAAAGAGAATAATATTGATGATGCATGAAAACTGTCCCTGAATCTAGTTTAATTGGCACACAGTTGTGTCACTGGTAGCTATGGTTCTATCACTGTGCTCCCACAACCGTGGGATGGAGCTGAAGGAACGGGCTCACTGTTTTTCTCGGCTGCCTGATGCCCTGCAGATCATAGCAGCATGCAGTGGCCACAGGTTCCCGCTGTGGTATCTGTGTTATCTTGTTTCCAGGGCTCATCTTGTGGGAAGGGGAAGCTGGCTTTTTGGTGGACTGGGGCTGATTGTGTAGGTCAGAAGTGAATGCTTGCCCAGCATTCAGCAGGCCCCAGGGTCCATCCACAGCAACACAAAACAAACAAAAATCAGATGACGAAGCACGGCGTTTAGGGTGTAACGACAGGATAGCTGCTATCATCACAGGAAATGTTCCCAAGCCCGCCGGAAACCGGTCAGAAAAATTAGAAAATTTAAAAAATAGAACATATTATCATAACAGAATATCTTCACAAAAATTAAAATTAAAAAAAGAAAAGAAAATCCGGGCAGTGGTGGTGCACGCCTTTAATCCCAGCACTTGGGAGGCAGAGGCAGGCGGATCTTTGCGAGTTCGAGGCCAGCCTGGTCTACAAAGTGAGTCCAGGACAGCCAGGGCTACACAGAGAAACCCTGTCTCAAAAAACCAAAAAAAAAAAAAAGAAAAGAAAAAGAAAATGAGGCTACAACCCAATGACATTCATTTGTAAGTCAAGTTAGATTGCAGCGTTTAAGGATGTAAATTCAGAAGAAATAGTTGTGTTTATGGATATTTATATAAGAACAGCTGTTCCGAGAGAGAAGGATGTTGGACCAATTTCAATAGTTGATTATAGGGACCAGGGAAGCTGACTTGGGGAAAGTTCTTGCAAGCAAATGCACCTTAATTTGAGTCCCAGAATCCATGTCACCCCTGCACCAGGGAGGCAGAGACAGCCAGCTGAACCAGTGAGCTCCAGGTCAGTGAGAAAGCCTGTCCCCCCCCAAAAGAGAGAGGACCAGCAAGATGGCTCAGCAGGCAAAGGAGTGTGCCATCAAGTCTGATGACCTGAATTCAGTTCCAGGGATCTCATGGTCAAAGGTGAAAGAGATCACACAGTTGTCCCCTCCTGCACAGGTGCTATGCATGCACGCACGCACACACACCACAGGAAGTGTAATTTTAAAATACCATCCAGGCAGCCTGATCTACCTAACAAGTTCCAGACTAGCCAGGGCTACTAGTGATGTCCTGTCTCAAAACAGACAAGACAAAACTAAAACTAAAGATGGCCATGGTAGCGAAAGGCTTTAATCTCAGGCAGAGGCAGGAAGATCTCTGTGAGTTTGAGGCCAGCCAGCCTGGTTGACAGAGTGAGTTCCAGGACAGCCAGAGCTGTTACACAGTGAAACCCTGCCTCAAAACAAAAACAAACAAACAAAACAAACCCAGCCAAACAAACAGAAAAAAAAAAAGCAAGGTGTGGTACCTTACTCTGTCTTCTGGTACCCACATAGCTACACTTATATATAAACACACAGAACTCATGAGGTTGAAGTATGAGGGTCACAAGTTCAAAGCCAGGCTAGGCTACACAATCAGGCACTGTTTCCAGAAACAAAGAAACAAACACAAAGTAAACTGAAACAAGAGCTTTGGGTTGGTTTTTCTTGGGTCATAGAAATCCACACATGAAGCCGGGCGTGGTGGCGCACGCCTTTAATCCCAGCACTCGGGAGGCAGAGGCAGGCGGATCTCTGTGAGTTCGAGGCCAGCCTGGTCTACAAAGCGAGTCCAGGACAGCCAGAGATACACAGAGAAACCCTGTCTCGAAAAACCAAAAAAAAAAAAAAAAAAGAAATCCACACATGTCATGGGACTGGGACTGTGCAGCCCATTTACTGGAGGAGTCATTGTCTCCAGGCTGAGTTGAAAGGAGAAAGGGCGAAAGCCTCGGAAGTCTGAAGAGTGACATTCCCAGGGTTGTGAGAACCGATTCAGTGGAACCTGAGAGGGTCTGCTGCTGCTGTGTTTCAGCTCAAGCTGGAAAAAGCGTGTGGGGAAAGAAAAGTTAGGGAAACTGGTCAGCCAAACTGAGAATTGGGAAGTGTTTGCAGGGTGTCCTTTTGTTTCTCCCTGTATTAATTTTCAGCAGGTTCCCTCTGGGAAGTGTTCAAGTGCCTCTGAATTGTTGATGTCACCTGTGCGTTTTGCCTTCTTCAGCTCTGAGACCTTTTGCCAGAAGATACTGAACAAGATCCTGACTTACCCTCCCAGGGAGCAGGTCAGCTGCTTCACAATGGGCCAGCTGTGCTATGGTTCTGTCACCAAGAGCAGGGGAATCTCCCAACAGGAAGGAGCTGTGTTATCCAAACCTGAATGGCCTTGGGCATTAACAGCTTCAACATCAATGTTTCTTTTCTTTCTTAACTTACTTTGTAGTTCAGGTTGCTGTTAAACTCATGGCAAGCCTCCTGCCTCCTGCTTCCTGGTGCTAAGATTACAAGTGTGAGCCACCACACCCAGCTTACAATGATCCTTAGTGAATTTAACATAAAATTACAAGGGGAAGCTGTACTTCTATGAGAAGCATGCATTGTGTTGTGGGAATTCCTTCTCTAGGAAGATGTAAACAATGTTTGCTTCTTCCTGATAAGGTTCCAACCACCAACCAAAGTGCCACCCTGCCACAGTTTATACTTCAGGAACCATGAACTGTGGTTTCTTTCTTTCTCTTTTCCTTCCTTTCTTCCTTCCTTCTTTCCTCCCTCCCCCCCCCCCCCCCCCCCGCTCCCCCCCCCCCCCACCAGGGTTTCTTTGTTTAGCCTTGGTTGTCCTGGAACTAGCTCTGTAGACCTTTGATCTCCATCTCAGAGATCCATCTGCCTCTGCATCCCAAATGCTGAGACAGCTTCCTTAGGCTTTCTTTTTTTTTTTTTCTTTGCCTGCACATATGTCTTTGTGAGAGTGTCAGATCTTGGAGTTACAGACAGTTGTAAGCTGCCATGTGGGTGCTGGGATTTGAACGTGGGTCCTCTGGAAGAGCAGTCAGTGGTCTTAACTGCTGAGCCATCTCTCCAGTCCCCTTTATTAGACTTTCCTAAAGAATACGGATGAGAGGTTAGGGCGGGAGTGTGGGTGGCCTTACAGCAGCTGTACTGGAGGGTCTACACCCAGCATGGCTGACAGCTCGTTCATGGCCACAGAGATGGAAACACTCCCATCTCTATGTTAACCTTCCACAGCCCATGTTACTCTGAGGGCACACGCAGTCAGGGCAGAAACGCATATGTAGGGAGTTGAATTGTTATAAATTAGATTTAGTAAACATCTAGGGGTTTCTGATACAGTCTCTTAATTCCAGGCATGAAGATAAACTTGGCTGTGAGCAATTAGCTTATCAGCTTATGGACTAAAAACAAGGATGAAGCCAGGAAAAACAGGAAAGACTTAATGGACTAAAAACAAAGTAATTGGCCTGGCATTGTTTTCAGCTGCTAAGTGGGCAGAGCCCAAATTAAGCTGAAGCAGGTGGAACAAGGAGAGATCCTATTTAAGGACAAGTGGATAGAGCCAAGAGAGCTGCATGCTAGAGAGCTCCGATGCTAGCAAGTCCTCACACTAGAAAAGACAATGAGTAGTTTGTATCCTCTGATGGAGAAAGTGCTTGTAGATTGATGGCCAGATCTCTCTGAGGCAGAAAGAAGCTGGTGAGCAGAGAAAGCCTCAGCAAGACAGCAAAGGGCCAAGGACTAAACCCTGTGGCTCAGCTTTTGCCTAGAGGGTTTGACCTGTCCCAACAGTGGCCTAAACAAAACTGTGACCAGCTGAGGCAGAGCAGCAGAATTGCTGATACAAAGGAAATAAGTTGGCCTACAGACAGCTGAGGTCTCCCAGAGAGAAGAAAGCCTCAAGCCTTATTTAAGGTGAAACCGCCATAGCCAATTTACCCTGACGAATCTACATCTGAGATATTCCAGAAGAAAGACTGCTAAGTGTATTAAAGAGTCTACCCCAGAGACTGTGTTCCTGACAACTGAGGACCTGCCCCAGAGACTATATCCTTCTAAAAGGTTATGAAAATAGTTGTAATAAATTATCAATAGGTTTAGTGGTTAGGTCATAGGGGTCGTAGGAATTTGTAGGGTTAGTAGTTAAGTGTATTTGTTATAAGTGAATATAGTTACTAATAAATGTTTAATAATTTTTAAAAAGATCAGTTACACACATGTAAGTGGGGGAGCAGCTGGATACTCAGGCGAGGGTCCAAATGACACATCTCACACTCCTATGAGGGAATGTCAACAGTGCACAAGCCTGATTATGATTGGTGCTTGCAAGCAGACACAGCTAATGTGATGAAGATGGCAGATGTCCTATTACTTGGAGGTGTTCTACGTCATGGAAGCATGTGCCATGGAAGTGTGTACACAGGGAGTGTGTACTATGGGAGCATGCACCTTGGAAACACATACTGGGGAAGCACATACTGTGGTTGCCATCGTTTCAGCAGCTAACACTGTTGGAATTACAAAGAATGTGCTGTGTGCCCATCCTATGTGAACAAGGTTAAAACAAGTAGTGATTTCCCCTCCCATGCACACTTGTGGCAGGCATTTCATTTAGGCTAACACTGGTTCCTCAAAGCAAAGGCAAAAGGGTGTCTCACATATCAAAGCCCACTCACCAGCATGAACCTGGGAGAGCTGCGCCCCAGTGATGAAGCCTGTCAACATCCATCACAGATCAGCAAGGACGAGCGGGACATTCGTAATGCATTTTGATAACAACAATAACTTCTTTATTATCACCTTTATTCATTTACTGTGCATATATGTGCCAGCATGTACATGTAGCCTTTTGGAGTCTGGTCTCTTTCTCACCCTGTGATCCTGGGGATTGAACTCTGGTCATCAGGTTTAGTGACAGATGTTCTTTCCCAAGGAGTCATCTCTTTGGCCTAAGTAACAGTTACTCAGTCTTTCTTTCTTTCTTTGCTTTTGTCTTTCGAGACAGGGTTTCTCTGTGTAGCCCTGGCTGTCCTGGAACTCACTCTGTAGACCAGGCTGGTCTCAAACTCCTGCCTCTGCTATCATGGCCTGGCTAAGCAACAATAACGTCAACATCAGGGAACACTTGTAAACCCAGAGCTTAAGAGGTGGAGGCAGGAGAATCAGAAGTTCAAGGTTATTTCAGGCTATTCATCAAACCTGAGGCCAATCCGGATTACTTGATGTCCTGTCTCAAAAAATAAGAACAGGTAGCCAGACGTGGTCTAGTCCACCTTTAATCCCATCACTCGGGAGGCAGAGGCAGGTGAATCTCTGAGTTTGAAGCCAGCCTGGTCTATAGAGTAACTTCTAGCCTAGTCAGGGCTATGTCAGACCTAGTGTCAAAAAACAAGTGTCAGCAAGGTGGCTCAGTTGGTAAAAGTTTGATGCCTGGGCTTTAATGGTAGAAGGAGAGAACGGATTCTCAAATGTGACCATAATTTTAGAAAAGTAAAACAAGCCAGGCGGTGGTGGCGCACGCCTTTAATCCCAGCACTTGGGAGGCAGAGGCAGGTGGATCTTTGCGAGTTCGAGGCCAGCCTGGTCTACAAAGCGAGTCCAGGACAACCAGAGCTGTTAAACAGAGAAACTCTGTCTCGAAAAAACCAAAAAAAAAAAAAAAAAACAACCGAAAGAACAATTATTATATTTTGAATTTTATTTCCCACCTTATTATGCATGTTTGGTCTGGCACTTTTTAGTTGTTAGTATGTGTTGATTTTGTAAACCGACTCTTCTATCTGGCAGCCCTGTTGAATTCTGGGAAGATTAGGGTTGGGCCTAACTGCATATAATAGAAACCCACTCATGGAAAACGGTCAGAGGTGGGAGCTGTGTAACTCAGTTCTACAAACAGAAGGTTTTTGTAGGTAGGTTTTTGGTGTGTGGTGTGTGTCTGTGTACTGGGGACCCAGGGCTTCCTGTAGCATGATGTACCACTGGGCCATGCTCTAGTTTTTTGTAGGTGTTACAAGCAGGGACAGGGCTGGAGAGATAGCTCAGAGGTTAAGAACACTGGCTGTTCTTCCAGAGGTCCTGAGTTCAATTCCCAGCAACCACATGGTGGCTCACAACCATCTATAATGAGATCTGGTGCCCTCTTCTGGCCTGCAGGTATACATGCAGACAGAACACTGTGTACATAATAAAATAAAAAAACTTTACTAAAAGCAGGGACAGACTCTATGCTCCAAATTGGAAGTTACTAATTATCGGAACAGTTGGAGAAGTGACATCTGTTAGTTTCAAGGTCACTGAGTGGGGGGGGCAGAAGGCCGAGAAGGACACTATGGCATGCACGGTGGCTCTGTTTCTAGATGCCCACCAGGGCTAGGTGGGTTGAGTTCAGTTGTCTAGGCATCGTAGATCCAGTGGCTCTGACCCATCTTTGAGTCTGTGTTTTGAAACCCCTCACCCGCCCACTGCTTGGCCACTGTGGTGTCCACAGCATGGCTTGACTCTGGAAGCATCTAAAAGGAGCTACCACCTGGCCATATTCAGCACCCTGTTCCTGGAGATGAGTAGGGGGGTCCCACTGGGGGGCCATCCCACTCTGTCCTGCCCTGTAGCTCTGGCATGTGCTTGCTTAGTGTTCCCCGCCTGGAAAATAGAACAGTAAGAAGGAAGCCCAAGGCTGGTTCTTCCCACAGGATGGAGGCTGAGAGCACTCATCTTCCCCCACACGATTCAGGCCTGGCCCAAGGCTATGTGTAGCTCTGTACAGGATCCTCACCCACACATTCCCAGAGCATGAGAACCTTCACTCCCAGATGCCTGGGCCAGGACTCATTTGTTCCCGGGACAGTCAGAGAGGCTGTGCCATCTGTCCACACCTGCTTCCTAGATAAGGAAACTGAGTCAGAGGAGGTCAGTTCATTAGCGTTACCATGGGCAGGGCCAGCCACTCAGGACCTGGGGGTTGTGGCGGGTGCTAGGACTCCACACTGAGGCAAACTGGGCTATAGGCAGAGACAAGGACTCCACCACCTCCCACATGGTCAGCAGCTTTTCCCTCTCGCTGTGCACAGATCGGTATTTGCCAGGAATGCAGACTGACCCACACCCTGTTGCCCTTGCACACCACACCATGCTCTGCCTGGCTCCATTACAGACTTTGGAGAGCTGGACAAGGGGCTACTCTCTCTTTCTTCTTTCCCTCAGGATCTGTAAGTCTTGAGGCTATAATGGTGCTGTATTGACTGCCCATTTGTGGCAAGAACCAAAGCTGCCCCCAGCTAGGTTTTTTCCTAGGGTGCTGGGGTGAGGCACTAAAGGGTTCCAGAATGAAGGTCACGTGGAACATGGGACACGGGGGTCACAGGGACGCCTACCAGTATGGACAAGTCTCCTGTGAGTGCACTACTCCTGGTCCACTTCCCATTAGGACAGCCTGCTGATGGCTACCTGGGATGGAAACTTCAGTTCAACTGGGGCCTCTTATAACAGGATGCCTGGGACTTTCCTGCCAACCGTATTTCTAAAACCAACCCCAAGGTCCAGATCATGAAGGAAGGGGCTCACAACGGCCTTAAGGGGGTCACGGTGGCAGGACAGCCTATGCTAACTTAGAGGTCGGGAGTTACACATATCCAAAGTGCATTGTCGGTAGGGTAAATTGTCATCTCCAGCAGTGCCTCTTGGCACCTCTGGGCCAGCTGGCCAAGGGTCAGGACAGGAACAGCCTAGGTTCTGAGAACTGAGAACTCAGGAGTCATTCCCTCCCTGCCGCACTAAGGGAAGTGGCAAGGACTCACTTCCTCTCCTGCCTGCAGGGCTTATTTCTGCCTCTTGCATGCCAGCTGGGGTTACACAGCATGTAACCCCAGCTGGCCTCGCCTCAGGATATCTCTGTGCTCAAGGCAGAACCAGGTGGCCCTGTGTTGAAGACCCATCCCTGGTTTTTGATCCCACCCACCCTCACCCAGGCCTGACCTTTGCAAGGAATGTGGTCTGACTTCATTTGCTATCACTCAGGCCTAGCCTTAGACTGGGCTGGAGGGAGGCTGTGCAGGGGGGCTGTAGAGAGAATATGGGAAGGCTGTGATTTTTGTCCTGCGTCCCCTCACCTGCCCAGCTGGAGAGAGCTAGAGGGCAGATGGCTTTGCCTTGCTATAGACCCAGCCACTTCACCTCATATTCCATGCTGAGGAGCTTGTGGTCTGCTCAGAGCCACCTGGGTAATAAGAGGCAAAGCTGCCTGGCAACAAGGGAAAGCCAGAGTGAGCTCTCTCCATGATCAGGTCCCATCTGAGAGTCCTGTGCATGCTGTTGTTGCTCAGCAGCTGTGCAGGTGATAAATGAACAATGGATGCTGGTCATGGACGATAAGAGGTGGGATGCAGCCGAATGACTCTCTGTGTTCCCCCATCCCTAGGACCCCATGACACAGTGCCAATGGTACATAGTGGGTATTTCTGTTTCACACTGAGATGTGTTTTTGGCCCAAGCTGAATGGGCACCACCTATGCGGAATATTGGGTTCTAAGTGACTGTAAGACAGTGGTCCCCATCTGTGTGTTTCAGGATGTGGGTGAGAAAGATGCAGTTTTTTGGACCCACAGTGAAACAGAACTTTTAAAAAATTATTCAGCTATTATTTATTAGTAACTATATTTACTTATACCAAATATAAACACTTAACTACTAACCCTACAAATGACTACAATCCCTATTACCTAAACCTATTGATAACTATTACAACTATTTTCCTAACCTTTTAGAAGGATATAGTCTCTGGGGCAGGTCCTCAGTCCTCAGGAACACAGTCTCTGGGGTAGACCCTTTAATGCACTTAGCAGTCTTTCTTCTGGAATATCTCAGATGGAGATTCATCAGGGTAAATTGGCTATGGCAGTCTCACCTTAAATAAGGCTTGAGGCTTTCTTCTCTCTGGGAGACCTCAGTTGTCTGTAGGCCAGCTTACTTCCTTTGTATCAGCAAAAATGCCTCTCTGCCTCAGTCTTTAAAGCTGGCCACAGTTCCGTTCAGGCCACTGTTCGAACAGGTCAAACCCCTCTAGGCAAAAGCTGAGCCACAGGGTTTAGTCCTTGGCCTTTTGCTGTCTTGCTGAGGCTTTCTCTGCTCACCAGCTTCTTTCTGCCTCAGGGAGATCTGGCCATCAGTCCACCAGCACTTTCTCCATCAGAGGATACAAACTACTCGTTGTCCTTTCTAGTGTGAGGACTAGCTAGCATCGGAGCTCTCTAGCATGGGGGCCACCTTGGCTCCATCCACTTGTCCTTAAATAGGATCTCTCCTTGTTCCACCTGGCTTCAGTTTAATCTGGGCTCTGCCCACTTAGAAGCTGAAAACAATGCCAGGCCATAAACCTTGTTTTTAGTCCATAAAGTCTTTCCTTGTTTCACCTGGCTTCCTCCTTGTTTTTAGTCCATAGAGACTCCCCTCGTTTCACCTGACTTCATCCTTAGTCCATAAGCTGATGAACTAATTGCCCACAGCCAAGTTGATCTTCATGTCCCGGATTAAGAGACTGTATCAGAAACCCCTAGATATTTACTAAATCTAATTTATATTAATCTAACTCCCTACACACAGCTGCCTGTAGAGGCTAGGCTAGGTTCCCACTAGGGATGGTAGGTAGGCCCTGACTCACATAGGGCTGGGCTACAGGCTGTGTAGTCACCTGGGTTGAAGGGAGACACTGAGACACATTTTTTGCCTGGGCTCATCTTCTGGTTCACAGCCTGTTCTACCTGCTCTGGGACTTTTTAGTACAGGAGCCTCTTGGCCTGTGGGGTCTGGGCTCCTCAGACATTTCCTATTGCTGAGCTGGCGGAGCAACTCAAACAAACACAGGAGCACGAGAAACCCACGTTCTGAGCAATGGGAGGTCCAGAGAGGCAAGTTAGCTGAGGCAAAGTCAGTTAGAATACAGCCCCACACATGTTCAGGAAGACAATTCTCCAAGGAACAGCTCCCACCCACCCTATCCACAGAGCCCCTGAACCCCACCCCAGAGGAGACACATGAAAACTCTGGTGCCCACTTGTCCACCTGCTGTCCTGACCTTGTCAGCACTTGAAAAGTGCTTAGAGAGAACATGTCACCCCCAAGGGACTGACATGGAAGAGATATTGCCTCTCCCTACAGCACTGTCAGTGTGATGGGGCCCTGAGTTTGTGCAAATCACAGACACCTTCAGCCCTTTAGCCCAGGGAAAAGGGTGGGTCCAACATAACCCTCAGCCTGAACCACTCAGTGCCCCTGGTACAAATTGGGAACCAGTGACCACCTGAGCAAAAGCCAGTCCTATCTCCTTGTATTATTCTTACAGTTCTTCCCTGTGCTGCGGGGACAGAGGATAGGCTCAGCTGTCCGCTGGGCCTCATAGCCGAGGTGCCTAGCTGACTCAGACCCAGTGCCCCTCCCTACAGGAGGGCTGGTTTTCCCAGGGGCGGACCTGGCAAGCGGTCAGTGTGGAGATCCTGCCTGGTAGACACTACTGCAGGTGCCCACAGAAGTTGAACAGGTACTTTCTCAGGCCCAAAGTTCTCTCATTGTCACTAAACAGTGGTGTGGGGTGAGAACTGAGACAGGTGGGGACCTCAGAGCCATTGTTATCCACAGACCATGGCCTTGCCAACAGCTCGACCCCTGCTGGGGTCCTGTGGAGGCCCTATCTGCAGCCTTCTACTGCTCCTCCTTAGTCTTGGTGAGTATGGGGGGCGCTGATCACCAGGGACAGGTAAGGGAACCCAGGGCCTTCATGGGTTGAGACCTTGGAAGAGGCGCTACCTGTCCTTTGCTTTCTCCTTGGGCCATTGCTAGGTGGCCTGAGTTCCAGTACAAAGAAAGGCCTGGAAAGTGGTGTCTGACACTTCTAGTAGGGAAGACCTTGGGCCCGTGGAGTACAGGCTATATGACACCCTTAACTCTCTCTACCGCCAGTGGGGTATGCAGAAGGCTGGGGCCAGAGAGCAGCCCAGTTTTGCTCCAGCCTCTCTTCTAGTTCTGTGCCCTCTGCTCCACAGGGTGGATGCCACTTCTGCAGACCCAGGTTACAGAGATGAGCCAGGTGAGGTCCTCTGGGGGAAACAGAAGGGTTTTCTAGTCTAGTCTTGGGGCTGTTAGCTATGTTTTCTCTGCTTTACATGTGGATCCATACCATCGGTTAGTGCCAATTTTCAAATATGACTGCTGGGGAAAGTGTTGTGAGCCCAGAGAGTAGCAAAAACACTGGCTGCAGCTGGGCCCTGAAAGGAGCTGAGGTGGGAAGCGGTGGGGCCCTTGGGTGTAAGGTCACAGGCCCCAGAAGTAGCTAGGCTCAGGCAGTACCTGGACCTTGAAACAGTTGAGACCAAGCTCTTAGGTAAGGAAACACCCATCTGCTTGGGGAAATGTCAGCCAGGCCTTGTTCCCTAGGAGGTGGCATTCTCCCACGCTGTATTGACCAGTACCCCTGACTTTGCCAGGTGGGTTCATCAGCTTTTGGGGCACTCAGGAGCACTCGTGGGCTGAGTAAGCAGGTGCCAGACATCCGGGTTCCCAAAATTTCATCCTTCAATGTCCTCTGTGTCTTGTCTGATCTCTCTATCCACCTCCCTCCCGACCTGGCTAGCTCAGGGTTAGGAAAAGGATTATATTTCAGGGCACAAGTACCTCCAGGCAATCACTTGTCCCAGGGAGGATCATGAGAGCTCCAGGGTCATGAAGGGAGGGTGCTGTGGGCAGGGAGGCACCTCTTACAGGGACAGTGTTGGGTTCAGACGCCAGCCCTGTCCCCAGCCTCCCCACAGGCATCTTTCTTGGCCTCACATGTGATGAGGTGTCTGGCCTGAGCATGGAGCAAGCCCAGCGGCTGGCTGTGGCTCTGAGACAGAAGAACGTCACACTCCGGGCGAATCAGGTCAGTCCCCACTATGATCCTTGGGTGTATGAGGGAGATTCACCATGGCTGGGAAGTTGGTCACTAGGTTCTTTGATACTACTGCTCACCTTCATGCCAACTCAGGACCTGGTCCTGCCTGGTAGCTCTCCTCAGAGCTCCTCTTGGTGCCTAAGCTGACCACTAGCTGTTCGGATCTACTGGGGGCTCAGCACTCTGGCTGTCTGAATGCTTTCCCCCTGGGCTTGTTACCCTTCCTTAAGTCTGAGATGATCTTGCTGTCTCTCTCCTGGAGACCTTGTATCATCTTACAAGGCTCTGTCCTCAAACCATGGGCATTGGTGGCTTGACTCAGGACGGGGAGAGGGAGGCCGGCCTAACTAACCTATATGGTGGATTCAAGACCAAGGCAAATCTGTCCCTGGGTCTTGAGGCAGCGGGATGTTCATGCCGCAGGCTGTGTGAGCAGAGCTAGGGTACAGTGTGTGGCATGTAGGATGGAATAGAACTGGGGTGCCCCAGGCCATCCTTGAGGGCTGTGGCCCAGAACATTCTGAGCTGTATGTCCTGGTCTTCTGGCAGCTTCGCTGTCTGGCACATCGCCTTCCCAAGCACCTCACCAATGATGAACTGGATGAACTCCCACTGGATCTGCTGCTCTTCCTCAAGTAGGCCTCAAGCTGGGAACTCGGTCTTACCCTGCTTGCCTAGCCCTGAACAACCATGCGCAGTGACTGGGTGGCTTTGCCAGAGAGGCACACAGTGGAATGTCCTGTGTGTGTGTGTGTGTGTGTGTGTGTGTGTGTGTGTGTGACGTGTATATGTGTGTACATATACACAGTAATCAGCATACTCCTCCTCCACAGCCCAGCCACATTTCCAGGGCAACAGACCTGTGCCCACTTCTTCTCAGTCATCTCCAAAGCCAATATAGACATGCTCCCACGAAGATCTATGGAGCGCCACAGACTGCTACATGAGGCTCTGAAATGCCAGGTCTGGAATGGTACCCTCTACTAGAAGTAGAGACAAAACACAAAGGGGGCTTGGTTGTTGCCTTAAGGTGCTGAAACTGGCTGTGTGTGTGCAGGGCGTGCACGGATTTCAAGTGAGCGAGGCAGATGTGCAGGCTCTCGGAGGCCTGGCCTGTGACCTGCCTGGGAAATTTGTGGCCAAATCTTCAGAAGTTCTTCTCCCCTGGCTGGCAGGATGCCCAGGACCTCTGAACCAGGGCCAGGAAAAGGCAATCCGAGAGGCTCTGAGGAATGGAAAAGCCCCATATGGGTGAGTAGGAATGGCTTAGCATATAGGCAGCTATATGCGAGGATATCCGTAGCCAAGCTGGGTTTCCCTGGGCCAGGTCTCCCCTGCTGTAATCCAGTCAGGTCTTGTTCCCTAGGAGGCTGTACTCCTTGACCTCCCAGCAGAGCAATTATCTAACCCAGTTTCTGTCATTTGATCTCTGTCTGGGGCCACATTCTGGGTCCCTGAGCTGAGCCCCTGTTTCTGGATAGCCCCCCATCGAAGTGGTCGGTCTCCACCCTGGATGCTCTGCAGGGCCTGCTACCTGTGTTGGATGACTCCATTGTCCACAGTATCCCTAAGGTAAGGTCCTGCTACCCAGCCTGGCTTTGAAGCTGCTGGGCCTTGAGACTCAACCTGTCATGCTCCATTCTCAGGATGTCATAGCTGAATGGCTGCATCGCATCTCCAGGGATCCTTCCTGGAAGGGGCCTAAGCTGATTGCCACACTCCCAAGGTTCCGGCGGGACACAGAGAGTGAGTCCAGGGCCATGTCTATTGGGTAGCAACATGAGATAGGACAGTAGGGATAAGAGGTCTAGCATTGTAGAGTTTCATTTGCTCCTACCAGTGGCTCTTCCCAGCTCCTCAGCTTAGTCAATTATAACTTCACAGGATGAATAGAATTTCACCATTTTGTCAGAGAGTAAACTGAGGTCAATGTGTAATGGTAGGTGTGGGAGGAAGGGGAGTTGAGAGGAGCGTATTATCTCTGACTCTTGCCTACCCCTGCAGAGGAAGCCTGCCCTCCAGGGCTGGAGCCCAGCAAGGTGGATGAAAACCTCATCTTCTACCAGAACTGGGAGCTGGAGGCCTGTGTAGATGGTGCCATGCTGGCCAGCCAGATGGACCTTGTGAATGAGATTCCTTTCACCTACGAGCAGCTCAATATCTTTAAGCGTATACTGGACAGGGTAATTCCTAATGGGCTCCCGTCTACCTGCTGTACCCAGGACTACGGCCCCAGGACTTGCTCTAGTCCTCATGGTCTCTTCTTCCATAGACATACTCACAAGGCTACCCTGAGTCCCTCATCCAGCGGCTGGGCTACTTCTTCCGATACGTTAGCCCTGAGGACATTCACCAGTGGAATGTGACCTCACCAGACACAGTGAAAACTCTGCTCAAAGTCAGCAAAGGACAAAAGATGGATGCTCAGGTAACATCTACCCCAGTGGGTATGTGGTCTGATGAGGGGCTGCATCTTTCCCTGCCCCAAGGCACCTTAGTGGCTTCTTCGCGCAGGCGATTGCCCTCGTTGCACGCTATCTTCGGGGAGGAGGCCAGCTGGACCAGGACATAGTAAAAGCCCTGAACAACATCCCTTTAACCTACCTATGTGACTTCAGTCCCCACGAACTGCAGTCTATACCCTCCAGTGTTATGTGGTGAGTTCTGGTGTGCTCTGCAGGGCTGAATGGATTTTCAGAGCTTCCTAATCACTGCCATGTCCTACGATGTCCCCCAGGCTGGTTGGGCCCCAAGACCTGGACAAGTGCAGCCAGAAGCATCTGGATGTCCTCTATTCAAAGGCCTGCTTAGCCTTCCAGAATGTGAGCAGGCCAGAATACTTTGAGAAAATCAGGACGTTCCTGGGTGAGTCAAGGCACACGCAAGGAATGGATACAACAGGGGCACTCCCACAGTCATATGCCAAGTCTTACCCTCTCCCTGCCCCACACAGGGTGTCCTGGGCATGTGTGGATCTGATACTGATGACTTTGGATCTCCCACCCCTTCTGACCCCAGTGGCCCAGATATTTGCTAAGCATAGAAGGGCCTGGGCATTCCCTAGGAAGGAGACAAGCTCTGAGAAATTGAACGTGCTATATAGTCAAGGGTGGAGTGCCTTGTGCTGGGGGGTTTCAAGCTGGGGCCTCGACACCTGCAGGTGGAGCCTCCATGGAGGACCTGCAGGCCCTCAGCCAGGAGAACGTGAGCATGGACTTAGCCACTTTCAAGAAGCTGCAGGTGGATGCCCTGGTGGTAAGTAGAGATGGGGACCCATGAGGGAGGGGCTCAAGACGGGCACTACAGAAAGTGGCCATGCTTCCTGAGGATAAGGTCTTGGGGGTGGGTGGGGGTCCTTATGTGGGATAGAGGGCCTATTGTTGGGTAAAGCCTCACGAGGAAGGCCTCAGGAGAAGCAGGGGTATAGAAGGGACAAGAGAGGGCTGCATGAGGAGAAGCTTGGACAGGCTCTTCTGGAAGACCTGTGGCCTCACGAGGGGCCCCTAGTATATAGGGGTTGAGGTGTGTGGGCACAATTTACTCACAGAGGATCCTCCAACCTTCTGGGGGCCTAGAGACCCTGATGGCTAGCCCATGCTCTGGCAGGAGCTGACTCTGGCTGAGGTACAGAAACTGCTAGGGCCACACATTGTGGACCTGAAGACCGTGCAGGACGAAAGCCCTGTCCAGGACTGGCTCTTCCGGCAGCAGCAGAAGGACCTGGATAGGTTGGGTTTGGGACTTCAGGGCGGCATCCCCAGTGGCTACCTGGTCCTGGACTTCAATGTCCAAGGTGAGCTGGGCTGCCCATGGGCAGAGCTGGGGCTGGAGTTGGGAGTCTGAGATGCCTCCTCTCCTTGCAGAGGCCTTCTCCAGTGGAGCCCCACTCCTTGGATCAGGATTTGTAATTGCATGGATTCCAGCTCTGCTCATGGCCTTAAGACTGAGCTGAGACCACCACCCCTAAGGCTCCTGACCCAAGCCATACTGTGGAGCCCCATCTTGACCAGGAGCAAGCCCCAGGGGTCATTGCCAAAGTTTGAGGACTCTTGATCTCAATAAACAGTGGCATGTGCCCCCCTTGAGACTTCCTGTAGTGTTCCCAAGACCAGTCGAGAGAATGACTTTGGAGTTTCTTGTGATCACATAAATACAGCTCTCTGTGTCTGTGTTCATACTTCCCACTATCTAAGAAAGAGGAATGAAAAATGGACCCCCAGGCAGATAGTAGCTATTCAAGGCCTTCCTGGTGTGACTGTGAAAATCCTGAGGCCCGAGCTGAGGGGTGTGGGAGGCCACCACAGTCTAGGCCCTGCCAAGTGGATTCTGCTCTCAACAAGACCCTGGCAGAGACATGGGCTGCACCACAGCTTTGTGCTTTATTCAGACCCACCAGTGAGGGCAGTGACATCGAAGTGATGCCAAGTTCCACTTGTCTTGGAATAGGCAAGAGGATCAGGACCCTGTACCCTCCTACCAACTTGTCCTTGTGGCTGTGCACGTTCTATCTCCTCATGGGCTCAGGTCCTGGGAGCTGAGGTGTGTACCAGAGCCAGCCTCCTGGGATGGGAGGACAGCAGGTCCCCTGGGGCCTGGGACATGTACTTCAGCCTAGGCAGGTGTCTTGTTCCATCTAGCAGCTCCATTTCTCCTGTGTCTGATGTTCATGGGTCTGACTGCCCTGGGTGAGTGCCATTGGCAATGGCCAGGGTCCGAGTGTCCTGTGAGCAGTGCCCAATTGGTTGTGAAGGTACCTGACACAGTAGCAGCCACAGAAAGCTGGAAGGCAGAGCCACAAAAAGTGACAAGTACCCCAGATGGACTGGAGGGCTTCCTGCAAGTGGAACAAGGAAGGGACCCATCAATCCTGACTGGAAGATACTCTCAGAGTTCATTCTGTGCATCCTTCCCTCTGTGGTGGTGTCAGTGAGGAGGGTCAGTGAGGACCCCATCCATGGCTGCTTTTCTGGTCTCAGCCTGGTCCCCTTTTGTGGTTTGGGGGGCATTTGTTTTATTTTTGTGGTGCTGAAGGTTGAACCTGGGCCCTTGCACGTGGCTAGGCAAGTTATTTCCACTGAGCTATACCTCAAGCTCTCCTCACCCCATATATCTATATCTATATACAATATATATTATATATACATATATATTACATATATAATATTTTATATATTATATACATATACACATATATGTGTATATTATATATATAATATATGTGTATATATATAATATATATATATATATATATTTGAGCCAGGTTATCTCCAAGTTTCCAAGGCTAAACTTAAACTTGCTCTACAGCTCAGGCAGGTCTTGAACTTGCAGTCCTCCTGCCTCAGCCTCCTGAATAGCTGGGATTACAACCCTAGGCCACCAGGCTTGGTCCTGGTTTGATAGGTTTTAGATGACACAATTGTGTCACTATAGATGGTTCATCAGACAATGACCTGTGTCACCAGTGACACATGATAGGCCCTAGGAGGCAAATGAAAGGCAGGGACAGCCAGGGATCTGTAATGGAGGGGAACAAGGGGTGCAGACCATACCTGAGGCGGGCGCAACACTATCCTTCCCTGGGAGATCCAAGTCATGGACCAAATTGGATGGTGGGTAGGCAGTGTTGGGGGGCCTGTTGGTCACATAGGCCAGTGTGGGGCTGGTATCCAGGCCCATCTCGGACAGGTCTGACATGTTGTGGCTGTGCATCCACAGGATAACGTTGGGATGGTTGCGGGCCTTCTGCAGGTCCCCCACATTCTGGCCCAGCAGACTTCTCACATTATCCACACCCATGTTCTGCAAATGAAGCCAGGGGTGTGGGAGTGTATGGGAGGATCCATGGGGGTGCCTTCCCCTGTCAAGGACCCAGCGAGGTCAGTGCTACTCCCAGGACTGAGCAGGATGGGGACCGTATGGTACACCTCTGGCTTTGGAACATATGGGTCTGAGACCTGGGGTTCCCATCTTGGCCAACCCTGTCTCTGTCTACCACAGAGACAAGATTTCCAGTCAGACATTGTGGTACATGTCAGTAATCCCAACACTCAAGACACTGAGGCTGGAGGATTGTGAGTTCCAGGCCAGCCTCGATTTCAGAGTAAGACCACATCTCAACAAAACAAAACAGAGGTAGCCCCTGGGCCCACCTTCAACATGAGGGGGTTGAGGTTGGTGAACGTATCAATGTCCATGGAGATGTTGGCCTGGGCCAGATACTGAAGCTCCTCCAGGGGGGCACCACCTAGAGTCAACAGTGGTGAGAGGCGAAGAGGCAGAGGACTTGTGTGGAGGAGTGACACACAGGGCAGAGGTAGGGGTATATTTAGGAGAGGCAGGGGGATGGGTGGGTGCAGGGCAGGGCTCACCGAGGTAGGGGCGTATTAAGTAGTAGTATTCTCCCACGCTACTGGTGTTCCTAAAGACCTCATGAGCCTTGGCAAAGAGCACATCCTTCCGGCTCTGAGGGCAGAGAGAGATGTCCGGAGCCCCGGCCAGCCTGGTAGCAGGATGAAGCAGATAAGTAGGCTGAAAGTCCCTGACCTGGAGCAGTGAGTGTAGCCTCCACCCTTGAAGCACAGATTTCTTCTTGCCCTCTGTACTGGGTGAAAAGTATAACCCCCCAAATTTAAATCCACCTGGTACCTCAGAAAAG
This sequence comes from Lophiomys imhausi, assembly GCA_907164525.1. Classification (NCBI taxonomy): domain Eukaryota; kingdom Metazoa; phylum Chordata; class Mammalia; order Rodentia; family Muridae; genus Lophiomys; species Lophiomys imhausi. The sequence goes on from CAJQZJ010031764.1 coordinate 1,007,331, forward strand.
TGGCTTTATTTGGGAAATAAGAGATTCTTGGCATATGAAATCAGAGAAGAAGATGAAATTCCTAGGCGAGACCTAAATCCACGTGACAAGTGGGGGTTTTCCATACAGACACACAGGTAGGAACAAGACAGACCTTCCTGTGAGGTTCAGAGGGGCCTGGCCCTACAGAAGTCCTGACTTTTCACTTCTGGCCTCTAGAAGCGCTAGAGAATATATTTCTCATTTTTAAGCCACTCAGTTTTTGATACTTCCTTTTCTTCCTTTTATAATTTTCTCAAATTTTTAATATTATTTGTGTGTGTGCATGCACATGTATGTGGGCACCATGGTACATGTGTGGAGGTCAGAGGATAGCATGAAGTAGTCAGTACTTGCCTTCACTCTGTGGGACCCAGGGATCACACGCAGGTTGTGAGACTTGGTGGCAAACACCTTTTCACTTTGAATCATCTTGCTAACTCTCTTTGAGGTGTGTATGTTCATATGTGTGTGCATGCATGTGTGTTTGAGCCGGTGCATGTCTGCATGTGTGTGCATGTGTGTGCATCCCAGAGCGTGACTTCAGGTGTCTTCCTCAGTAGCAATTATTATTTGGGACATTGGCCTAGGGCTCGTCACTTCAGCTAGACTGGCTGGCCAGCAAGCCCCAGGGATCCTCTTGTCTGTCTTCCCGGTGCTGTCATTACAGTTGTGGCTGTTATTTCCAGCTTTTTTTTTGGGGGGGGGGGGGGGGAGGTCCGAATTAAGGTCCCCGTGCTGGTGCTGCAAGCACTTTACAGGCCGAGTGGTCTCCCTCACCGTGAGTAACATTTTCTTATGGCAGTTCAATAAACCTCTGATGCCGTGGCTTGGACCATTCCACCCCCTCTCCCCAACCTCGGCTTCCCCCATGTCTCATGCTGGGAAGATGGTTGACTGGGAAGCTCACCGGAACTCTGAGGGCTGGATGATCTGTATCTGCTTGAGGCTCATCCAGCAGAGACGGGAACCCCCGATGGCCACCAGAAGAGCTCCAGTGACCCTGCCGTTATGGTCCAAGAATCTCTGTACGACTGCCTGGAGGCAGGGCCAGGCTCAGTGGGTCTGGGCAAACCAGACCAGCCAGCTTCAGCCCTGTTGCCACCCCCACCGCCCTCACCTCTGTCTGGTTGTCCAGAGCTGCATCTGAGGCCAGCAGGACCATCACTGTGTCTCCAGATGTGATGTTCCACTGGCCTATTTCAGTGAGGGAGTAGAGGTAGACCAGTGAGGCGATGAGGTGCAGCTGGTCCTCAGGGATGCCACGTGGGTAGATCTGAGGCAGGTGGGCAGGTTATGTCATAGCTGAGGCCTCCAGCCTCCTCCCCATATAGACCATCCACACACCTGAGCGAGCTTGGCTTTGACAACACGCTGACACTCTGCAGGCAGGGGGTGTTGGAGCAAGGGGTCCAGGTTGGCCCTGAGCACACGTGTGCCTAGGCAGGACTCCAGCTGGGTGCAGTCGTAGTGCACCAGGAAGAGGTCATCACGCAGGGTGGCTGCTGTGATGTTGCCACGGACACAGGATCTCCCTGCAAGGTGTGCTGGATGAGCAGGCTGGCAGGTGAAAAGAAAGCCTGAGGTGACAACTTGCTGGCTTTGAGACCCATCCTTAACTGTGGCACCCATTTTGATCTCCTTTGCTTTTGCAGGGCAGAGTCTTGCTATGTATTCCAAGCTGGTCTCAAACATAAGATCCTTCTGCCTCAGCCCATTAAGTGCCACCATGCCCAGCCCCTCTACTTCTAATTATAACCAGACCTTGACTTGCTCCTCATTCTTGGTCTCTAGCCAAGAGCCTGGTCCAGATTAGGCCAAGATTAGGAATCCAGCCTGGGGGAGACCTAGTGTCCTTAGTATGCAGTGGTCACACTGACCTGTGCGCCGCTTGGGCCTTGAGGACACTGAATTGGCCTTGGATTCCAGGAAGTTGGTGACAAAGCGCCTGGCCTCATGCCTGCCCAGCTGGCCTGCCCGGCAAGCAGCCACCACACTGCGGAAGAAGTCCAAGCCCACAGCCTGGCAGAGGCAACTGTGTCCATTTCCAGTCATAGGAAGGGTCAGCCCGGTCCCTCCCTCTGCCCCACAGGTGCCATGTGCTGTGTGTGATAGGAGTACCCAGGGCTGCCACTCGAGGCTCAGGGTAGCTGTGTGGCACTTATGGTCTTGGATGGACTAGTCCCACTCCAGGTACCTTCCTACCTCCTGCACCTTCTCCCACAGGTCGGGGCTGATGTAGGTGGCCAGAGGTCCTAGGGCCTGTAGCCCCTCCAAGTTCCAGGAGCCAGGAGGCCTGGTGCATGGGAAAGAGTGCTGTGTTTGAGTCTAATATGCCACACCATCCCCTAAACAGTCTCGATGAATATTCATAGGCTCTTAACTCCCAGGCAGTGCCTAGACAATTCTGGGGGTTTTTCTTTCTATAGACTGTAGGTGGTGGGAAGCAACCTTAACCCTGTACCTCACTGTCTCAACCTGCAATGTCAGAGTGCGGCTGAGGCTGGGGCTAGAATTCAAAGAATAGCAAAACTGCACGAAGGCATCACCACCATTCTTGGTTCAAACCTCAAGCTCCCTTCCACATTATCCCAAGGAAGGAAGCCTCCTGGTTCCCCCCAACCCTGATCCCTGGAACCCCCACCCACCCAATTTGTGTCTTCCCACTGGCCAGTAGGGTGTTGAGGGCAGCCGTCTGCGTGACAGTTAGCCTTGGGCAGCGAAGCAGGTTCTTCAGCACACAGGGGTCTGCAGTCACGATTTGGGGTGCCTCCATGTCACATACCAGGACCCCAAGAAGCCACAGGTCTGACGCACTGAGCTGTAAGGGGGGTCCCCCCTGCAGGGACAGTAGGAGGTCAGTCCCTGATGAACAGGTGACTGGGCTTCACTACTCAGTCCTGTTCCCACTTGAGGCACATACCAGACAGGCCAAGGCTGTGCGTTGCAGAGCAACTCTCTGGTTGGGCAAGTTGGCCAGCAGTTCTGTGTCCCCTTGGGCAGCATGGTGAATGAAGGCCCGGCAGTTGGCTTCCCTCACCTGGCTCAGACTAAAGACAAGTGGAGGAATGTTAGGGAGGCAAGACTGGGCCTCCCACCAGCCTTCCCAGTGTCTCCAGGTGGCCTAAGACCAGAGACAGCAGCCTAACCACAACTGGCAGGCACCTAAATGAAGAGGAGGCCATGACAGGGACACTCACTTGTAGAAAAGTAGGAGGTTGGGGGGGGTGGAACTCGAAGTCATCCTGGAGGCCTAGCCGTGCAGCGAGGTTGGCCAAGCAGCTGAGCTGAGCAGGGGCAGAGGTTGGGCAGTAGGTCATGGTCTGTCCAGTGTAGACTGGCCCTCATGGGACACTGCTCAGACCCTACCCCCCTCAGAAGAAGGCACCCTTTAAGAAGGAATTGGAAAGCCGGGCGGTGGTGGCGCACGCCTTTAATCCCAGCACTTGGGAGGCAGAGGCAGGCGGATCTTTGTGAGTTCGAGGCCAGCCTGGTCTACAAAGCGAGTCCAGGACAGCCAGAGATATTCAGAGAAACCCTGTCTCGAAAAACCAAAAAAAAAAAAAAAGAAGGAATTGGAAGCCAGGTGTGGTAGTGAACACCTTTAACCCCAACACTCCAGAGGCAAATCAGGTGGATCTCTGTGAGTTCAAGGCCAGCCAGCCTGATCTACAAAGTAAGTTCCAGGACAACCAGAGTTGTTACACAAAGAAACCATGTCTTGAAACAAAACAAAACAAAACGCCAGAGATGAACCAGGTGTGGTGGCGCACAACTTTAATCCCAGCACTCTAGAGGCAGAGGCAGGCAGATCTCTGCTAATTCAAGGCCAGCCTGGTCTACAAAGTGAGTTCCAGGACAACCAGAAATATGTAGAGAAACCCTGTCTCAAAAAAAAAAAAATTCCAGAGATATTCAAATTAGACCTGCAGCTGCTCAACTGTGTATGGGTGATAACACTTACCTAGGCCATCGGCCCCACAGATGCTCAAAGTGGGTTAGCTTTGCCTAGAAAGTGTTGATTCTCCTTCCTTCCTTCCTTTATGGGGTTTCACTATGTAGCCTATCTGACCTTGAACTAAGATTCTCCTGAGTGCTAAGACGACAGGCACACAACATCAAGCCTGTTGTGGTAAGCTGTCTCCGTGTTCCCCGTGTGGGTACTGACAGACTGCCTTTCAGGGACTGGCTCATTTCATCTAAGCTGTCACACCTGACACCGGTGTGCACAGACCGACATTTCTTTACAGTCCCTTTATTGTCAAGGGATGTGCTACAAAGGACTCCCTTGTTCCCACTGTCAGTAATGTGTGTCTTTCCCTCTCCAGGAGCCAGGCTAGGGGTTCTTTGTCTTTTTACATGACTGGCCTCTGGTGTTGATGGTTTCCTTCCAGATTCATTCATTTTTACCTCCGGTTTTCATCTTTCTGTCTCTTCTTTTAGGTTTCTATTTCTCATCTTCCCCTGATTTCTATCAGTTTCCTGATAGGAAACTACACCGTTGAGTTCAGATATCTTTCTTTTAGCATTTAAGTTTTCTGATTCATTGTGGTGGCGGTGGAGTTGCATGCATGCTGTGGCATGCGTGTGGAAGTCAGAGGGCAACTTGTGGGAGACGATTCTCTCTTTCCATCATCTGGGTTCTGGGATTGAACTCAGGTTGTCGGGCTTCTTGGCAAGTCCCTTTACCAGCTAAACCATCTTGCAGGACCCTCCTCTTTCTCTTTTCTTTTTTTTTTTTTTTTTTGGTTTTTCGAGACAGGGTTTCTCTGTGTAGCCCTGGCTGTCCTGGACTCACTTTGTAGACCAGGCTGGCCTCGAACTTGAAAAGATCCGCCTGCCTCTGCCTCCCAAGTGCTGGGATTAAAGGCGTGCGCCACCACTGCCCGGCTCTCTTTCTCTTTTCTAACATACACATCCAAAGCTGGGGTCAGCCATTGCTCCCACTGTACCCAATAGGTTTTTGATAAATTGTCTTTCTTCTAGACAGGTTCTCAATCTGTAGCTCAGGCTCAAACTCACAATCCTCTTTGCATCAGCCTCCGGAGCACTAGGATTACGGCATAAATTTAACAATTGTCTTGATGCTAGATGTGGTAGTGCACACCCGTAATCCATGCACTCAGAAGGCAGGAAGATCAGGAGTTTAAGTTCAGGGCAGAGGGCTGGGGAGATAGGTAAGTGGTTAAGAGTGGTCGCCACTCCTGCAGAGAACTTGAGTTTTGTTCAAAGCACTCACATGATGGCCAACAACTGTCTGTAATTCCAGTTCCTGGGGATCCAACATCCTCTTCTGTCCCCATCTAGCGCTTCACACATACATGGTACATGGACATATATGCAGAAAAACACTCATATATATTACATTTTAAAAAATGTTTAAAAGAAAAAGAGTTAAGGCCATCCTTGGCTACACAGTGAGTTCAAGACCAGACTGGGGTACATAGGACCTCACCCCCCGAAAAAAAAATCTTGAGAGTTCTTCTGTTCATGGGCTGGAGAGTTGGCTCAGCAGAGTACTGGATGCTTTTCCAGAGGACCTGGGTACAATTCCCAGTACCAGCATGGTGGATCACAATCATCCATAACATCAGATCTGGTTATCTCACACCTTCTGATCGCTTCAGGTACCGGGCACACATGTGGTGCACATACACACATGATAGCAAAACAGCCATACACATAAAATAAATCTTTTTTAAGTGTGTGTTGTTCAGTCGGGTGATGACAGCACTTACCTTTAATCCCAGCACGCAGGAGGCAGAGGTAGGTGGATCTCTGTGAGTACGAGGCCAGCCTGGTCTATAGAGTGAGCTCTAGGAAGGCCAGGGCTACACAAAGAAACCCTGTCTCAAAAACCAAGAGTGTGTTGTTCAATTTCCAAGTATTTGAGGGTTTTCCATCTACCTTTCTGCAACTGGTTTCTTGTTCAAGTTCATTGTGCTCCGAGAGCAGATACTGGATGCTCTCTGCACTGTAAGGTTTGCGAAGGTGGATCTTAGAGCCAGTGATGGGTCTGCCTTGTTAAGAAGCCTGGGTTCTGCCATTGCGGGCTGAAGCCAGCCGCACGTAGCAGCTCCAGATACCTGACTGAGCTGATTGAGCTGCTGAATGTGAACCACATTGGGTGGTTCCAGCAAATCTGCACCCAGTGTGGGTGCTCACATTGATCACCCCACAGTGAGAGTCCCCTCAGAAGGACCATACTACTAAAAGTCCCATTCTAGGTGGCATTGAGGTTGGCAGGATGTCCTGGAGACAGCCCCCTGCTTCAGGGAAACTGTGTGCCAACTCCCACTTCCTTGCAAATCTGCCCCTCAACCTGCATTCTCTTGTACCCTGGTTGGCCTGCAACACCTGTCCTCTTTTCCTGCCCATGAAGCACTTACCTGCCAAGCTTTGAGTGGGACCCTCTGTGAAGCCAGGCTTCTGATTAAAGTGGAGAGCTGTTCCCGGGGAAGCTGGCTGGCTGGCAAGCACCAAAAGTTTTGCAGGAGGGAGCTGTTGTCCCTATGTAGAAGGAGGGGGCCATGCTGGGTCCAAAGGGGAAGAACCATGAAGAAAGGCAAGGAAGGCTTTGGCTGCTGCAAGGGGAGGACTGAGATAACTCCGCTGTCTCCACCACTGAGCGAGTAAGAGGCAGGGAGTGGCTGTTATAGATAAGATTTTCTTTCTTCCTTCCCTCCCTCCCTCCCTCCCTCCCTCCTTCCTTCTTTCCTTCCTTCCATCCATCTAGAGGACCTTGCTAAGGCCAGGCTCTCAGTTGGATGGGGCTTTAACATGGGTCCCGCCCTCACTTCTGGGGCTTGGGCTTGGACCAGTCCCTGATAGCTGCTGAAGGGTATGGAGTCATCTGCTGGGTGACCATGGGTGAGATCGTCTTCTGGACTTTTCTTGGGGTGTTATAAAAATCCACCTGTTGGTGGGAGGGTGTCTCTGATACTAACTCAAGTGTGGCTAGACCCACTTGGGACCCTGGTCCTGCCTGATCAATAACTTCATTGACTGGCCCACTGAGGAGCATCACTCCCAAGAAATGGGGGAAAAGCTGAGACCAGGCCCAAGAGCCCTGAACAAAACGAAATGACTAAGTTAAAATGATTTGGGGGTACAGCGATGACCTTGGAGGCCCTGAGTCTGGCATAAGCAGTAAGGGGTGATGGGCTAGAGCTCCAAGGCAGAAGCCTGGGGGACACTGGCTGAGGTTGCAAGTCTCTGATATCTGAGGCTTCTTGTGATCATGTCCACACTGTTGACAACAGCCAGGGACTTGTCGGCATATAATTAACACTGGACCCTATAAGCAGGTCAGCGAGTGCCACTGAAGTCAGGCTAGGCCTTCTAGGTCAGAGATGGAAAACAGTGGCCCTGTCTAGGCCTTATGTGCAGACCCTGGACATAGTCCCTTCCCCGGGACCACCAACCGAGGACTCGGGACCACTCCACCTCTCCATGCCCTGTCTCAGAGAACAATTTGCCCGGCTTGGCTTTTGCTCACCTGACCCACATGTTGGCTTCACTAGCATTCAGCCCTCCCTTGGGGAAGCCCTTTGTCTGAGGTCCAGAGCAGTGGGCAGTGAAGGACAGGAGAAGGGCAAGACCGGGACTCGCCAGGGCACCTGCAATAGAGTGGCAGAGAGGGGATGAGGAGGGGCTGCCTGTGACCTCCTCAGTTACAGCCCCTCCTAGAATGGAGGACCTGGAGGAGGCTTGTTGAACCATATCAGTTTCTGGGTACACAGCATGGGCCTGCATGTGATATGTGTCTCTTGGTACACACAGTGTCCACTAGTACTCATATGTTTTCCGGCATGTACATGTGTGTAAGTAACTCCTTGTTTGTTGCTTTGTGTACTTCAATAGTCTGAACACCGAGACCCCAAAACTCAGAGACAGAGGGTTGGCTCCATATTCTTCTGAGTCCCTTGTTTCTGTAGTGAGACATGAAAGGGTCTCCCAGCCCAGGAGGAGGGGGTTAGTTTACCGCGCGACGCTTCTCTCATTGCTCAGATAGAGCAGATTCCTAGCAAATTCTCTTATGCAGCAACAACAGGGCCATGCTCTGATGTCCTCTGCAGACCATTCTCCTCCCCTTCTCCTTGGGGCCTGGCCTGGTTTACGCTGGGGCTACCAAAGAGGGCTCAGTCTACATCTTGCTGCCTAGACCAGTGGTGGCACCCTCTGGTCACAGCCCCGCTTTGTCCACACTAGGACCCCTAGGAACTGTGTTGGTGGGACCGTGGTTCCAATGCTCTTTTGTACCACACTAACTGGACCTCAGTCTCCTCCCTTCTTTCCTTTGCAGCAGATCCCCAAGTCTGAGTTCATGAGGATGGAGTGGCCATAGCATGAAGTAATATGATCCATAGCCACCCAACAACCCAGGGCATCCCTTCTGTGAAGAAATTTTTCTCACCCACTCTGGAGACTGTAGCTGACTGCCAGAGAGTTCTGATCATCCTGGCTGAAGTGTCTCCGGGCAGGGAAGCCCAAAGGCTGTGGGTGGTAGGTCCAGGCCTAGCTGGAAATGAGGCAGGGAGTGACTCAGGTTAGCTTCACGGGAGACAGAAAGGGAGAGAAAAAGAGAGCCAGCATCAACATCTTGGGGTGCCTGACCCTGCCTGGGGAGGAAAACAGCCCCACAAACAAAACAAATCGTCACAACGACAGGGAGTGGCAGGGGAGGGGAGCTAGTGAACCTGGCCTTTCTTATCACAGGTTGGGCTCCGGGGACATTGTCTCCAATTAGCAGATCTCACAAACAGCAATTTTCCTAGGCAGTGGGGGAGAGGTGCCCCACACCTTGTGTCCTAAAACCTCAGCTATCAGTCAGTGTCTGAGGTCTCCGGTTCTAGAAGACAAGAGGGAGTCCGGCCAGAACTGTTGGACTGCTTGTGCCACTGACTTTCTCCACCACAGGATGTACGGTTTGAAGACTTTTGGGCCCCATGACCTTGTGACTGGCCCAAGAGACAGGTTACTGCCCTGGGCAGGGGATAAAACATGCTCAGATGCCTGGAAGCCTACAACACTGCGGTCTAGTTGGTGCCTCTGTCCTCAGAGGTCTTACCTGAGCAGGAATATGGTGTCTGATAGTGAAGGTGCAGTTCAGGGCCCAGGGAAGAGTCTACTCCTGACCAGATGGCCACAGGATAGAGTAGATCAGATGTTCAGGTGCCAGCGATCCGGACTTAGATTCTGTCTATCGTTGCAGCTGAGCTCCAGGATGCCGGGTTGGTGTGGGTAGAAGTGTCAGGGTTCCTGCTCATCGGCAAGCCTGGCCCAATTAGGCAGCACGGGGCTGCCCTACCTAGTGAATCCACTCTGGCTGTGACACCTGCCAGGCAGGCCTATCGGGAGACAAGACTGTGCCAGGTGATGCTTGTGTCAACCCCTAGGGTCTCAGGCATAACATGCACTTGCTCTTCAGCCCCAGGAGAAACTCCGGCTGAGCTTGGGCTGAGCTCAGGCTTGGCAGGCACCCAGCACACACCCTCCTCTTGAGGCCCAGCTTCATTCAGGATGTGGTGAGAGGCAGCCCGAATTCACATGTTTTGTGTCTCTGTGCACATAGGAGTATCTTGTTTTGCACAGACTGTGTATCCCCAGAGCTTACACACGCATACTGTCCCCACATAGGACATTAGGCACACACAGACAAGTATGGTGGCTGGGCATGACCACTCCATGGGTGTTAAAGCACACTGTCATGCAGGCATGTGGACTGTGGGGCAGAGTGAGCATGCGGAGAGGCTGGACACCTATTCTAGCCTATGGCTTTACTCACAGTCTGAACACTGCTGCCACAACTCTGGGGCCAGTGCCAAGATGATGGCTCTACCTATCAGGCAAGCCTCTGAGGAAAGTCTGCAAAAGGGACTTCCCAGCCTACCTGCTGGACTGTCTTGAGAAACTGCCTCTGGGCTGAAATGGACCAGTCCTGAGTGTCCCAGTCTGATCCCTAGCTCCTAACCCTAACCATGGCCTACTTGAAGCTCTTACTTTGGAAGGGGCTATGGAGGGCAAGAAGGCTCCAGGGCCTTGAGCCCCTGTAGTGTGGGTCTGAAGCTACACAATCACTGTCTGCCCCCAAAGTATCAGGTGACCAGCAGGCCTGTGTCACAGCCCCCTGTGAGGCTGGTAGCTGTAGTAACAGTAGACCATGGCCCCTCAGGAGTCCCAGCAGTCCTGGCTGGCGGTACCCTATTAGGTTTGAGCTCAGGTTGCTTGGCTGATTCGGAGTCTTACTCAGGATGAATCTCGCAGGGCTCCTGAGCTTCCATCTGGATTAGTGTAGCTGACATAGCGCTCCCAACAGCTACATTTGGCGGTAGTGAGGGACACTGAGGCTTAGGGGTCCCCATTCTGGAGGGGCAAGGTCCTGGGGACAGGTTTGGGAAAAGAGTCCCAACTATAGAGCACAGGCTGACCCTGAACCCCAACACTAACCTGAGGTCAAGTACAGGCCGCCAGTGACGCTCTGACTCCAACACTGACCAGGGAACAGGTTTTGGCTAAGAATTGTTTTTCTGTCAGTATTTGTTTGTTGTCCTGATATTGGATCTAGGGCCTTGGGTATGCTGGGCAAGTACTCTACCACTGAATTACATCCCCTGCTTTGGTTTAAAAGGTAGCTCTGGACACTGAGATTCCTGCTGGGAGGAAGTGTCAAGTGGTGGGGACCCAGGTAGGCTGGAGGAGACTTCCCACATTCTGTATTGGGCAGAGGCCAGATACTGGGCTGCCCTCTGTAGGGTTGGCCTCTAGGGCAGCCCTAGGCCAAGGATCAACTGTCCCTCTTATCTGTTTATGGCTAACTGAACCCTCCCACAGCCTTGGGCTAGTTCAAATCCTGGTTTTCCAGATGAGAAAATCCAGCCTAGAAAGGATGAGTGAGTGGCTGTAGGGCACAGAGTAAGTGCCATTGCCAGACAGCCCTGGGCAAGGTCTTCAGCACCCTGCCCACTCTTAGCTCGGCCCTGCCTGGAGTGCTGGCCAGCCTGGCTTTGTCTTAAAGGGCCTCTCTTCCAGGAAGCCATGTATAATTGCTCTATATCCTTTGAACCATACAGGATGAGGACAAGTGTGCAAAGGTGGATCCCCCATTGGGACTCTGGAGCCTCCACTAGGGGCTATCCCACCTGGTATGGGGGCAGGTGCTAGGCGGAGTGGGTAAGTACAGAGGCTCCTGGGAGATCATGAGGCTTGGTTGGGATTTTCTAGGCAGACATATTTGTGGAGTATTTTCTGGAGCAGGGCTTTGCCCAGGGCTTCTGCTTTGCTTTCCCTCCAATTTGGCCTGTCTGCCTGTCTGTCCGCCTTCCCATCTATCTCTGACTCCTTGGTCCTCAGCCTCAACTTTCAACACTGTTCCAGGCCATTGTGAGACCTCTCCCACGCTGCACACTGGCCGCTGGTTTCCTCCCCCAGTGGCATGCCATGGCTGGTGTACTGTCTGAGATCACTTGGCACTTGGCACAGCTGAAGTCCTGTGACATGAGGGTGCATTCTTTAGCTCCCACTGCTGGTCTATCATGGAAGCTCAGAGGAACATTGTCCCTTCTGGGGACCCACCAGAAGCTCCAGTGCCCTGGAGGGTGCTGACCATTGTGCCAGTCACTGCTTTGCTTCCTGCCCCAGAAGGTCATGCCTACCATGGGGGTTTACTCTTTTTTTTTTATAATCTCTCTCTCTCTCTCTCTCTCTGTGTGTGTGTGTGTTTGTGTGTGTGTGTGTGTGTGTGTGTGTGTGTGTAAATCAGAAGACAGACTTGTCAGGTGTTAGTCCTTTCCTTGCCTTCCACCTTGTTTGAGATAGTCTCTTATAGTTCACTGTTGCATACACCAAGCTAGCTGGCCCATAAGCTTCTGGGGAATCTCCTGTCTCCATCTCCCATGCCACTGTAGAAACTTGGGATTGGTGAGCTACTACGTCTGGCTTTATGTGGGTTCTGGGGATCGAAACTTAGGTCTTCACATCTATGTAGCAAGCATGTTACCCACTGAGTCATCTTTCCAACCCCTCCAAAAGAAATTGCTTTTAAAGACAGGGTCTCTTCTAGCAGGCTTGCCTGCAATTTGTCGTATAGCTGAAGATGACTTTGGACTTGGGATCTTCTCGCTTCCAACTCCTGAATGCTGGGATTGCAGGTGTGCACCACCACATAAGAGACTGTTTGTTTGCTTGAATGTATACTGGGGTCGGAGCCCAAGGTTTCTTGAATGCTAAGCTGAGCCACACCACCAGCCTTGTTTCTTTTTAAAATGGGAAAATTTGCCTTTGGTGGGTGAAAAAAGCTGCTGGCCTGGCAGCTCAGAGGTAATGGCTCTTTGCTGTCTGAAAATAGCTTCCTTATGCAGGAGATCTGCATGAGATCTCTGTCCCAAGATCTCTGGCATGTGCCTGCCTGTCCGTGCTGAACTTCCTGAAGGAAGCCTTTTGGGAAGTCTTGATATAACCCTGCCTGCGGTCTGGCAAGGAAGGACCCCTGAGAGCCACAAAGTTTGTGAGGTTGGCTCAGGCCCACTCCCTACAGGTAACCAGCTGCTGAGCATGTGCCCTACTGCCCAGGTGCTGCTAACAGGGCACAGTAGTGCCCCTGTGTGGTGACAACAGACATGACAACTGCTGGACTGAGGGCAGGAGCTTTGGAGCCAGGGGAGTGCCCAGTGTTTGGGTCTGCAGAGACATCCCTACAGATCAACACTATGACTAGGCCTGGGCTAAGTGAGGGACATCCTGAGGGTGAGGAAACAAGACCTGTACTTCCCCATGGAAAGACAAAAAAGCACCAGTGGCCCCGAAGGGCTCAACGGGGCCCAGCATGCCTTCCTAGTCTATTCGAAGCTCTCCTTTTGCAGACTGGGAAACTGAGGCACAGGAAGCAGAAGCAACTGGGTCAAGGCTTCATGGTCCTGACTTCCATGAGATCTCTACCAAGATTCAGTGGGTAGTGACTTCTGGTCTGGCTCATCATGTAGCCCAACTGTAGTCCAATGCAGAGTGTGGGGGCAGTAGAGGAGCCATATTGCAGTGGGGAGGGACTGAAAGGGCCAGGTGACCTCAGAGGGAATGTTGGCTTTGTGATGGTACTCCCATGAACACTGGGACTCTGGGCACCTAGGCTGTAGGCCAACATGAAGAGTGGCTTTCCTTGGGACCCTGGTTGAAAGCTGCTATATACAGTATTGCTTCTAACTGGGACTGGGTATATGAACCTACTTGTGGTCCCTACTAAGAACCCCCAAACCCTTACTGCAAGTTTCTCTTTGCCTGTGGGGTGGGGAGGGGCAGCAGCCATGACCTTAATGTCAACACTGAGTCTTGCTAAGCAGCCATGGGTTAGAGATCTTCCAGGTTCAGCAAGGGAGGGTCAAGGGTACCCCACATCAGATCTACTGTGGTCACTCTCAGGATTGGTCACTGAACATTTTATTCTTAATCCTAGACCCTAGCAGCCAGGGTGTTGTGGCCGTGTTGTGGTGGGTAGGTGAGGCCCAGAAGGCTCCCGGGAAAGGACCCAAAGGCTGACGCTGACACTCTAAGGCTACGTGGAAGCCAGGCAGGTGGTGACATGGCTTGGAAGAAGCTCCAGCCAGGAGCCCTTAGAGCAGAAGCGGCATCCATGCCAGAGTTAGAGGGACAGGCATGCATAGAGGATGCCTCCATAGATGTCCTAACGTACACCCATGCATTGGGGCCAAGCGCTGGATGCAGGCAGGGAAGGTGAGGCCCTGGTAGAGGTCAGGAAAGGCAAAGGCACATGACAGCAGCCGGCAGCAAGAGGCAGGATGGGGGGCTTCAGGTGACTGAGTCCAGGTAGGCTAATGCCAGCCAGGATGGCCCTTCTCAGGCACTAGGAGGATCCTAGCTCCTGGCTTTGCCCCTCATGGCTGGGGGCTTGGGCAAGCCTGGGGTGAAGCTGAGGAGGCAGAAAGCCATTCCAGGAGGAAGAGCCTTAGCTTCCCCTGGAGGAATGCTGAAAGGAAGACTTGCCTATGGGACATCTCTCTTATAGCCCGAGTGCCCTGTCCTCTAGTATCATGGCTGCCGAGCTGAGTCTAGCAGCTCTCAACCCCCAAAGCCAAGAGGCCCTCAGTTGTCTGGCTCTAGTGTCCACTCTGACAGCCACTGCAGGCACGAGGTTCTCTGTGCCTCAGTCTCAGGAGGGGGCCGGCCCGGCCTGGGCAGAGTGGTGGAGGGGCTGCAGGGCCTTGGCCCTCCACTCATAGGGCTTGGGTCAGGATCAGTCCGTAGGGCCTGGATGAGTGGTTCAAGGGGTTGAACGCAGGTATGGGGACTCCAGCAGGCATCAAGGGCAGGCAGGAAGGGGTCAGGTGTACAGGCCTCCACACACTCAGCCTGTGTGGGGATGCGCAGGTAGAAGGCGTGCAGCATCATGCGGAAAGGTTGGTCCTCCTGGTCCTCAGCCTGTCCGTAAGTCAGGTCACCCACAACAGGGTGGCCAAGGGCACTGCAGTGTACACGAAGCTGGTGTGTCCGGCCTGTGGGGTCAGGGATGGGAGGTCAGGCTGGGACGAACCATTTGTTACATCCCTACCTTGCTCTTACAATATCCAGCAAATTCTCTAGGGTGGCTTTAAAGCCTCCCTGCAGCTCCTTGGGTTTCTGCTGTGTTGTACAGTGCTGAGGATTGAACCCAGGGCCTGTGCCTGCTAGGCAAGCAAGCATTCTACAGCTAATTGTACTCCCCAACTCTCTTCTTTCTCCCTTTAAACAAAGTTTAAAGTACATTTTAATTGTGTGTGTGTGTGTGTTGTGTTCCTGCAAGTCCCTGCATGATGCTAACTGTCCAAAATAAGTTGGAAGATGACTTTTTTTGTTGTTTTGTTTTTTGAGACAGGGTTTCTCTGTGTAGCCCTGGCTGTCTTGGAACTCACTCTGTAGACCAGGCTGGCCTTGAACTCACAGAGATCCGCCTGCCTCTGCCTCCCGAGTGCTGGGATTAAAGGCGTGTGCCACCATTGCCCAGCCCAGAAGACACCTTCTTTGAGGTTCTTCTCTCCTTCCACCATGTTGGTCTGGGAAGCAAACTCAGGTGGCCAGGCTTGGCGGAAGGCCCCTTCATCTGCTGAGACATCTCACTGACCCTTTTCTTTTTTTTTTCTTGAGACAAAGTCTCAGGTAGGCAAAGATGAGCATGAACTTCTGGTCTATCTGCTGCTACCTCCAGAGTGCTGGAATTACATGTATATGTTACCACATCTTGTTTACCCAGTCTTTTTTTTTTTTTTCAAAGAAAGAATCTCCTGCTGGGCAGTGGTGGCACACGTCTTTAATCCCTGCACTTGGGAGGCAGAGGCAAAAGGATCTCTGTGAGCTCGAGGCCAGTCTGGTCTAGAGAGTGAGTTCCAGGACAGTCAAGGCTACACAGAGAAACCCTGTTTCAAAAAACAAAACAAACAAACAAAAAAGAAAAAGTAAAAAAAGAAAAAGAAAAAAATTTCCTGAGTAGCTACTTTGCAGATCTGTGCCCCCGGGAAGGGCAGGGCAGGGTGGGGCAAGCCCTTGGTATGGAATCCATTAGATTCCTTGGTACAAATCAGATGTCAGGACTCAGAACAAGAGATTGGTCTGGGGTGGCCATTGGTGAGGGCACAGCCAGGGAGACACTTGGTCTAGCTAGACAGAACAGTTAAACCTCCAGGGTATATGCAAGTGCCAGCAAACACCTTGCTATTAGCTCTGCCCACACACCTGGTATAGACTCAGGCAGCCCACATTGCCTACACCTCAAAGTCCTTTCTTATACGACCAGACTCCTGTCCTCCCCTGCCCAGGACATACCTGTAAGTGGCTTCAGCAGCACTTTGGACACAGGGTCACCAGTATACAGCCCATGTTCCAGGACCAGCAGCTCTGTGAGACTTGGCTTAGGGTTCTCACAACCTGGATGCAAAGGCAAGTATGAGGGTCAACTGGGCCAGTCCTAGGACTAGAGCCAACTCCAATCCACAGCTGTCTGGCTGTTCCCATCCGTGTAGGGTTTGGAGACATGCCCATGGCCCCCACAACAAAACACTATACCGTGTGTGCCCTCAATGCACATGGTGTGAGTCCGCCCCTCTGTACTGTTCCTGCCAATGGCATAGCTGATTGTCACCTGGCTTTCCTGGACATGGCCCCGGACCTGTCAAGCAAGGACAACACTGTAGCTCACAGGATCACACTGCCACCTCTGAGAAGGATGTGGCTGAGTTCCAGGGGGCCAAATAGACCTGGCATGGAGCTTGGGTTAGAGGGACCTGCTGGAGTAGGCTAGGAGCCTTGCGCCCCACATAACATCCCAGGATCTGGCCAAGACTTACCAGTGCCAGGTAGGCTTTGGTAACTCGCCGTTCCTTGAAGCACTTGTAAGCGCTGCCCGCAGCTGCTTTATTCAGGGCCACACACAGTGCCCCACTGGTGGAGAAGTCCAGTTGGTGGCAGAACCTGGGAAGGGGCAGAGGAGCAGCAGTGGCCGGACCCTGCTGCATTCTGGCTAGCACCTTTGTGGGAGAGTTCAGTGTCCCAACATCCTCTGGAAGGGTGCTGCAGTGGGGCTGTCTGTGTTGGCTGTGTACCTGAACCCATAGCAGGTGTCAGGGTCAGCCAGCTCTGGGAAGTGGTGTCGTAGCTGCTTCTGTAGGGTCAGGGTCTCCTGCCAGGTCTTGCTATCAATGCGCAGGTCCCAGTGCTTGTTCACTACCAGGAAGTCGCTGCTCTGGTACACGATGGACAGATTTTCCATGCTGCCAGGCTCCATGGTGGGGCTGCACGCAGGTGGGAGTGAGCCTGGGGTGGAAGGCTGCCTGACCTGGACCTCAAGCACTGTGCACACTTACTGGGAGCCAGCACCTCCTGGAACCCTTTATGCCTTCCACAAAGGGCCAGGCCGGGGGTGTCAGCTCGGAAATGGGAGCTTGGCCAAGGTCAGGGGATTCTGACTCGCCCTGGACTCAGGGTGAGGGAGCTCTCCCTGACCCGACCTGGAATAAACAGTCTGGTTGTCCAGCTCACCTCTACACACTTCACGCTAGGTTATGGACTTGCCCTGAGTAGGCAAAGATGAGGACAGGGGCTGCTGTGCCCTGATTGGCCCTAGATCATCCGGGACTGCAGGCGCTCCCAAACTTGCCTCCCACCAGCCTGTGACCACAGGCGGACCCATTAGGACTTACCTGCAACAGGGCCAAGAGACCAAGACGTCACTTTTCAACCCAGCATCCAATCTTGCTTTCCTACACTAGAAACCAGGTTTTGGCCTGGAAGGCGCGCAGCCCCTCCTTCACCCTGCCCACTCCATCTTGCTAAAGGATGGCCGTACTGGCCAATGAAATTCCTGGCCTGGAGCTCCGCCTATTGAAGGATAGTGAGGTCCCTCCCGGATGATCTGCGCACGCACCTTCTCGGCCCACCCATATTCCCGCCTCCCGCACGGACGGAAAACTGTGCAAACCAATAGAAAGCGTTCTTGGTCCTCCGCTTCGGCCATTGAACCTCTACTCCCGCCCTCTGCGTGTGAAGACCCGCCCTTCCCCGTTGGCCAATGGCGGGCGCCTACGGGAACGCCGGCTGTTGAATGGCGGCACCAGACGCTCGCGGGGAGGAGTGGCGCGCAGTGGCAGCGGCGCGGGAAGTTCCGAGGGAGACTTAGCTGTGGGAGCTGTGGTCTGCTTGCACGGGGGGCCATGGAAGACTACGAGGAGCATTTGCACGGTGTGGAGGATGATTTCCACAACCAGTTCGCGGACGAGCTCGAAGTGCTGGCGGAGCTGGAAGGTGGGCGCGGGTCCTGGGTCGAGCCTGCAATCCTGCTGCAGTCTTGGAGAGTGGTGTGGATGAGATAGGCAGCGGCTGGCAGTTCGCTTCTTGCGGTGTGCGCCGGCTGTGAACCTCTGTCTTAGCAGGGACACGGGACCTAGCGCCCTCTGGGACCCTCCAGACTCCCGCGAGCCGCCCACCGCTGACCTTCGAGGAGGCCATCGCTGGTGGAAGAGACCTTGCCCCGCGTCCCTGCCCTGTAGGGTCGCCAGGAAATGACAGGCGCAATACCAGAAAGAATGTTTGTAGGGACCAGCCCGCGTCCTCCAGTATGTCTGATTAGGTACAGGGCACTTAAGGTCGGGGGATGCTGAGGACCAGCTTTCTATTCTCTGCCTCCTTTTTCTCCTTCTGTCTCTGCAGGCCCCATGGTCAAACGGCCCAGGTTGGAGGTGGTGAAGAGGCTGAACTTTGAACCAGATGTGGAGGAGCTCCTGTACCCTGATTCCCCTCCAGGGGCCATCACCCCCCCCACCGAGTCCTGAGGTTTTCCCTGAGATGTGGGATGCTGGGTGTGTTGTTTGAGGGCGTGTAATTCTCCCTTGGAAAGCTGCCTGTCTCTGGATGAGCCTCTGGAAGTGGAGGCTATGGGAGGGCAGAGGAGTGAGTGTGGGTTCAGGAACCCCATTGAGAGTGACTGGAGATGCCTGTCCCTCCTAGGCCCTCAGATGCTAGTGCTGACAAAGGCATCATGCAGGCTTTGCCAAGTTTCCGTAATCCTGTCCTGAGACGGCCCCCTGTCTTAGAGGATTACATCAATGTGACATCCACATGTGGAGATCGGGCCTTCTTGGTGCTTCGGGCCGACCTCACAGGCACTGGGGTGCAGGTGTGTGATCACCACATGGGGTTAGTAATGGCATTTCTCCTTTATGTTGCCAGTGGGCTCTCAGCAGGTTCTGAGGCCAGTTTCAACTGAATTGCTAGAAATAGGCATGCCCAGGTAGTCCAGTGTTGGGAATAGCAGTGCTACTTTGGGGGGTATGTGGGCTTAGAGTGCCACCCTGTACTGTTAGCTTTCTGCTCTTTTCCTCTTACCTCACCCTAAAGCTGACCTCCTTTGGACCTGGCCCATCTGAGTGAGGCATGTCCTCTTTGATTAGACAAAGTTTCATCTCTCTCCCTCTGTCAGCTTTTTTGGGGGAGGGCATTATGGGTGCCCCCCCTGACCTGGGAGGGTTACAGAGATGACAAATCTGTCTCACCCAGAACCCTATTCTGAATGTCCAATGGCGAGGCCGCAGCCAGTTGGACCTGCTGGGTGTCCCCTTCACCTCCCTGAAGGAACAGGTTAACAGCAAGGTAAGTTTAGTGGAATGGGGACATGTGTGTGTTAAGTCAGGTGCTGGCTGGACTTGTCCTGACTCCAGCCTATCCTGTTGGTACAGAGACGACAGCAACTGCTTGAGGAGGCCCAACAGCTCTCAGATACTCTACAAAGGTGACTTGCACACTTCCCACCCCAGGAACCCTGATGGTTTTTGGACAGGCCTTCTGCCATATATGGTAGGTATGGTCACCTGACCCCTGTGTAGTGAATCAGGACTTGATTCTGTTCAGCCTCAGGTCTGAAAGGGAGGAGGCTCTGCTTGAGGGGACCTCTGAGGAAGAACCAACCCCTGGCCAGGACACTACTCAGCACTGCCTCTGGGTGGATGAGTTTGCACCCAAGCACTACACCGAGCTGCTCAGCGATGATGTGAGCTCTTGTTCCCACAAAGTGTGACTGGCTTGCCTTATTAGCAAGAAGAAAGAATAAGATCCAATTGATATTTGTGTTGCTGAGCTAATGGATGCTAAGGATGATGTGGGGGTCTCTGAGTGGTAAATGGGGAAACTGAGTCAGCACAAAACTGGTTTACTGATAGTCAACTGTGACCTGCTGTGGGCTCTCTTAAAGGTCTGGATATTCTAGCTCAGTGGTTCTCAACCTTTCTAACGCCACAACCCTTTAATACAGCTCCTCATATTGTGATGATCCCCAACCATAAAATTATTTTTATTGCTACTTCATAATTGTAACTTTGCTACTGTTATGAATTGTAATTAAACATCTGTGTTTTCCAGTGGTCTTAGGTGACCCCTGTGAAAGGGTCATTGGATCCCCAAGGGGGTTGTGGCTCACAGGTTGAGAACTGTTGCCTTAGCCTGTCTTCTTGCTCACTCTCGTAATTGGTGCTGGGTTCTCCTGGGGTGAGCATAGGGTCTCAGAGGTTGGAGGGCTCAGTGAAATTGCTGATAACCAGGGCCTAGACCTTCCTTCTGAGCCTCTAAGTCCCTGTCTGTATTGAAAATGTGGGCTTGACAGGGGCCCTTCCCTTAGGCATTCCTCTTAACAGTTCACCAACCGCTGCCTCCTCAAGTGGCTGAAGCTATGGGACCTTGTGGTGTTTGGCCATGAGAGGCCTGCCCGGAAGGCCAGGCCCAGTATAGAGACAACCCGGGTTGGGAAGGAGGGCACAGCCTCTGGCAAGTGGAAAAGTCATGAGCAGGTGCTGGAGGAGATGCTAGAAGCTGAGCTAGACCCGAGCCGGAGGCCTCGGCAGAAGGTAAACCCCATTTGGGCCTGTGTGAACATAGCTGAGCTTGGGGATTTGGCCTCTGGGTAGCCAGTGCTATTGTAATTGCTTTTGGGGGACCATGCGGCATCGTTAATTCTTCTAGTATCTGTGGGTACAGTGACATCAGGGTTGGCATCAAATGTCATTGTTATGAATTTGGTGTTGAATCCATTCTCCTAAGAGTTTAGATAAAGTCAGAACTCCTTGAAGGCTCTGTGCCTCACCAACAGGCTGATGGGCAGTGGGGGAGGGGCTTGAAGCCACAGGGCGGGTCTTGGTGTTCCTGTCAAGTCCCCACATAACTTGCTTCCTGCAGGGTTTTCTCTTACTCAGTACTTCAGGTGTTCTCATTCGATGCCTGGGGTCTGGGGAGCAGTGATCAACCTTGTTTCTAGTCCCTGGCTACTGGCCAGGGGCTCCTCAGAGGCTAAGGGATCCATCCTCCACTGTGGCTATAGGTGGCACTGCTCTGTGGCCCTCCAGGACTAGGCAAGACCACATTGGCACATGTGGTTGCACGGCATGCAGGGTATTGCGTGGTAGAGATGAATGCTAGGTGAGTGGACGAGAATGTCCATGTCCGGGGCCTCTGAGGTTGACCCTGTGGTGCAGGTCCAAAACCATGGCAAGTGGGTGGTCCTGGCTGTGTTTGCTGCGGTTGGGACTTCGGGGCATGCTAAGGTTGGTGGTAGCTGCATCCAGCGGGAGCCTCAGCATCCTGCTGAGATGCTGCTGCTACCTACTAACTCTTGTCTTGCTTGGCCTTGCTCTTCTAGTGATGACCGTAGTCCCGAGGCCTTTCGTACACGCATTGAAGCAGCTACACAAATGGAGTCGGTGCTGGGTGCTGGTGGGAGGCCCAATTGCCTGGTTATTGATGAAATCGACGGGGCCCCCACAGTGGGTTTCCCTGCTACCTTGGTGGGTGGGTGGGCAGGCAGGCTGGGTGCACTGGGGCTTTGGCTCACTGACCTCTCCTTTGCGTCCCTGAAGGCAGCCATCAACGTTCTCTTGAGTATCTTGAATCGCAAGGGTCCACAGGAGGCGGAGCAAGGAGGCACAGCCGTCCCTGCAGGGGGTCGGCGACGCAGGGCTGAGGGGAGCCTCCTAATGAGGCCCATCATCTGTATCTGCAATGACCAGTGAGTGTGGTGGTGGGACAGGGCCTTCCCTGACAGAAGGGTACCCTGGCCTAGCCTCTGTGCCTGTCCTGGTGTGCCCACTGCAGGTCCTGTCCTGCAGGTTTACGCCTTCCCTGAGGCAGCTGAAGCAGCAGGCCTTCCTGCTCCACGTCCCGCCAACTCTGCCCTCCAGGCTGGTGCAGCGGCTTCAGGAGGTCAGCAGGGCAGGGAGGGAGTCAGCTTCCAGTGGGAGATGCAGCCTCTCTCCTGACCTCCCTTCCCGTGTCCCTTCCCTCTGAGCACCCTGGAGGGACTGCGGGACCAACCTGTCTTGTGTTGGTTGAGCCGTCAGGTTCTATGAACCACGCTGTACAATCTGGCTACCCCCAGGCCAGGACTGTTTATCTGTGTCCAGGAAACCAGGCTGTGGCCACAGGCTCTGATGATGTGCTAGGCTGGGCATGGCTCCTCTCAGCAGTGGCGGACACTCTAATGCTTACGTGTCTCTAGATCTCCCTGCAACATGGCATGCAGTCTGACCCAGGTGCACTGGTGGCCCTCTGTGAGAAGACTGACAATGATATCCGGGCCTGCATCAACACCCTACAGGTGGGCAGACGGCTCGGGTGAGGCAGGGTGGGCTGAGATGGCGGCCGCTGCTTACTCTACGGTTTCTCCAGTTCCTGTATGGGAGGGGCCGGCGGGAGCTGAGCGTAAGGGATGTGCAGACCACCCATGTTGGCCTGAAGGACCAGCGCAAGGGGTTATTCTCCGTGTGGCAAGAGGTCTTTCAGTTGCCCAGGGCTCAAAGGTAGGTAGGTGGTCCAGGTGGTATGAGTGGCAGCCTTGGTCTGGGTGCCCCTGTTGTGTAGACAAACCACCTGATGCTGCTAAGGCTCCGGGACAGCTGTTTGGTCTCACTTGTGGTCCGAAGGTCAGGACCTGACTTGTGTTGGGGGCCCAGTTAGTGCCCCAAGGGGAGTTGCTTAGAGCCTCCTAAAGCTGTGCTCCAAAGGGTGACCCTCCCTGACCTTCCTTTAGTCAGTTCAGAGAGAATCTTTTGCTCCTAGATGGCTTTGCCGAGATTCTTGTACCCTCGGAGTGATATAAAACAGGCCAGCCAAAGCTTCACTCCGAGTATACAGGATGTGGCTGGGATGGCCGCTGGCACCTTGGCTTGGCCCCAGCTTCAGCATCCTCTACTTGCAGGCGACTCGTGGGCCAGGACCAGATCCTACCAAGCCATGCTCTCCTGCTCAGTGATGGTGACAAGGGCTCCCTGACCCTGGCCTCCCAGCGCTTCTACCATATCCTTCGTGTGACCACCTCTGCAGGCGAGCATGAGAAGGTTGTCCAGGTACCTGTGCCCACCTCAGCTCTCATGATCCTGGTACTAAGACGGTTAGATGGTGGTTGAAAGATGCCCTGACTGGGTAGGTGTCGAGCATCGGAGGGGATAGTAGGATTAAGACGGGACACAAGGAAGGACCCTCAGGCCCAGAAGGGGAACGGAAGGAATAAAGTTGGAGGTGACAGGAGCTTAGGCATTTAAGGATGAGTTTTGGGCTGGTGACCGGGAATCATCTGGGGATCTCTGTGTGGTACATGTTGGGGCTTAGAGAGACTGGCTAGATGGAAGGTGTCCATGAGGGAGAGGTGTGGAGTTGAGCAAATGACATAGCCTCCCCTCCTCCCTAGAGGCCTGGTCTAAGCTGCTTCCAGCTCTAAGCAGCTTTGGATTAATAGTTGGGAATGCACTGACAATCTGGAAATCTGCACTTTGGCGGGGCTATGTGGTATGGCCAGTGGGGGCTGGACTCTTGCACTGGCCAAGCTGGGACTGCTGTGCCCTGGATTCTGAGGATATAGCTTTCAGCCACTTCAGGGGAGGGCTGGGGACTGGGCTGTGTGGGCCTCTGGAGACAAGTGGGTGGGCTGTCCTCCCGACTTGTCTCAGGGTCTTCATTAGACCAGTAGATACCTCCCTGGTACTGGCGGCTGATCCCTACACCTTGTACTTTGCAGAGCAGGAGCTAGAGAAAGGATCCTGAGGCTGATAGTCATGCTGTGGGGAGATGAGGAGTCAGTAGCTCAGGGCCTACCCACCCCTGCAGGGGTTCATGGCCTGCTCACTGCTCTTAGGGCCTGTTTGACAACTTCCTACGTCTTCGGCTTCGGGACTCCAGCCTAGGCACTGTGTGCTGTGCCCTTGACTGGCTGACCTTTGATGACCTGCTGGAGCAGGCTGCCCACCATGGCCAGAGCTTCCAGCTGCTGCGCTACCTGCCCTTCCTGCCTGCGGCCTTCCATGTGCTCTTTGCCTCCAGCCACGTGCCACGCATCACTTTTCCCAGCAGCCAGCAGGAGGTGTGTCATCTACCATGTGCTTAGGGTTTGGCCCCGGGGGTTCCTGCTCACCTGGCCCTGGCTCACTTTCTGTCCCAGGCCCAGACCCGGATGAGCCAGACAAGGAACCAGATCCAGACACTGGTGTCAGGTATGGCACCAGCTACTCGCAGCCGGGCCACACCTCAGGCCCTTGTTTTGGATACCCTCTGCCTGCTCCTGGATGTCCTCACACCCAAACTGCGCCCCGTGAGTGTCATAGAAGGAGGAAAGGATGGGGTTTGTGATTGAGGTGGCTTCTGGCATTGCTCAGTTGTCCCACCTGTGCCCACTTGACCCTAGGTGAGCACACAGCTGTACAGTGCCCGTGAGAAGCAACAGTTGTCCAGTCTTGTGGGTACCATGCTTGCCTACAGTCTCACCTACCACCAGGAGCGCACGCCTGATGGGCAGTACCTCTACAGGCTGGAGCCGTGAGTCCCCCTGTGCCTGGGGCAGGGGGAGCACCTGGGTGCCACAGCCAATGTGGTCTTGGTGAGGTGTCCCAGGGGGTGTTGGTTGCAGTTTAGGGCTGGCACAGATGTGGCTGGCACTGGGCCACACCCAAGGTCAGACACAATTCTGAGGTCTGAGTTTCAGTGTAGGGTTCATGTGACCTCCCAGAGTGGAGAGTCTGTGTCTGCAGCCCCGATGAGGACCCCAGGGTCCCTGCCTGTTTTTAAATCCTCCTGCAGCCCTGTTCATATTTCTCGTCACCTACACTTACAGTTGAGGGAACTAAGGTTTAAAGTAGTCAGTCCCCAGCTTACCATGGGATTAGGATGTAGCAGTGCCAGGACCTCACTCTACACCCTAGGTCTTGGACTTTGTATGTGGGGTTGATGCAACCAACAGACCCTCACTCTGCTGACTGGTACCCTGGTATCTTGCCTCACCTACCTGGGCAGGAATGTGGAGGAGGTCTGCCGCTTCCCTGAGCTGCCTGCCCGTAAGCCCCTCACCTACCAGGCTAAGCAGCTCATTGCCCGGGAGATTGAAATGGAGAAGATGCGGCGGACAGAGGCTTTGGCCTGGGCTGGAGGTGGCCCCCAGGTAAGCTTGCCTCCTGGTGCTGAGATAGCCTATGCCATCAGTGGTTTGGCCCTGACTAACCGGCTCTCATCACATTTCCCTTCAGGTGGACCAGGGTCCCTCAGGGCCTGTAAGTCTGCAGACAGACAGTGGAGATAAAGGGGTGAGGCAGCCTGCGCCACCTAACCATGAGCAGCGGCTAGAACACATCATGAAGAGAGCAGCCGTGCAGGAGCAGGTGTGTGTGTGGGGTAGGGCTGGGGCAAAATGATAAACAGAGGGTGGGCTTGCTTCAAGTCCCAAGGAGCCACCTGTTGCTCCCAGAAAGTGGGCAGTGGGTTAGGAGAGATACTCCAAGTTGTAGACCTTGCTCAGAGGCCCTGGAGTCTCCTCCCATGGGCCCAGGTGTGTCCACTTGTCCACCTACCAATCTCATGGCCCCTCTTCTCTCCTAGCCTGAGAGGGACTTCTTTGGACGTGTGGTCATCAGGAGAGTGGCAGTCCCAAGCAGAGGTGTGTATGGGTCACAGAAGGAAGGGAGGGGTGGAGACATGGGCTGGGGTCTGCAGAGGTGCAACCCTTTGGTCCCTACAGAGGCCGAGGCCCCGGAGAAGGACACAGAGGAGTGGCACATGGGTGTGGCAGTGGGCAGGAGTGAGGTGTGGTTCCGGTTCAACGAGGGCGTCTCCAACGCTGTGCGGCGCAGCCTGTACATCAGGGACCTGCTGTAGCCCTGGACATCAATCTGGACACTGACTCCCACAGGGAATGTACAAAAGCAGAGACACCTGGAGAAGTCTATTTATAAAGTCACGCCTTACACGGAGTGTGGGTCAGGCTCACAGGATGGTACACTTGGCCTTCTCTACCCAAGGGTTGCTCTTCATCAGGTCAGGGTTGAGGAAAGGGTCTTTGGGGATCCCATCCTCAATCCACTTGAGAAGCCTATGAGTGGGGAGTTGCAGTGAATGTTGGTTATTCCCATGGCACCTGCCCACCGGTTCACACAAGGGGCAGTGACATGACACACATAACAGGGCACTCACTCAGGGATGGTCTTGGAGGACATCTCCCTCTTGAAGGCCAGTTGGTACTTGAGGCTCTCCACCTCCTTCTTCATCTGGGGCACATCCCACTCCTCCATGGCGTCGGGGGCGTCGGAGGTAGCCAGCCTGAGGCTGGTGGGCAGGAGAAACACAAAGAGCCAGGCCTTCAACCCCAACCCCTACCCCAGCCCCAGGACAGAGAGGGAGCTCCCTGGGGACTTCTGACCACTGGACAGTACCACCCACTGGCCCTTCCTGAGGTCTGCAGTGATGATGGGGAACAGGGCCTGGACAGTGCCATGGGGATCCACTAACAAGGCCCCTGGGCTTTCTCTACCCAGTGGGGCTGATTAGCTGTAGAGCAAACTTTCCGTTCTTGCCTGGGCAAATGAGCCTGCCAAGGCCCAGCCCTGGATTTGGAGGACAGGCTCATCCCTGCCTAGGGAGACCAGAGCAGCCACCACCCTCCTTCCAGTCCCACTTCTAACTCAGACCCTGGGTTGCAGTGAGGCCCCGAGATGCTGGGTGCCTCCTGGCCCTCCTGGGTGCATGTTTTGCATGGGTAAGGAGGCCAAGTTAATCGTGGGGCTGGGAGGATTTGGCTGCAATTTGCATGTAGGGTGGGGTGTGTACAGAAGGTCTGGGGCCACAGACCCTTCTGCAAGCCCAGGAATTGGGAGGTGGGTAGCCTCCTGAGGCCAGTGTTTTCCATCCAGTCACCAGTCACCGACCTGACTAGGGGGAACTGTCTGTTGGGGGACAATGGGTGCCCCTTTTCCCCTGCCTATCTCGGTGCACTCCAAAAGACCAAGGCACTGGTTCTCCCTCCAATCACAGCTTCCTCGACCTTGAGAGGGGTCTGGCACCGTGTGCCGGGCACTTCTGGGCAAAGCTTCTATCCCGGGATATACTGCAGCCCAGCCGGCCTTGGGAAGAGTCTAGGACCCGGCGATGGTATTGCTTTTAGAGTGGCCCATCATAAAGGGGTCCTGGGAGGGCTTGCAAGGAACGGGTGAGAGGCTGAGTAGGTTAGTATCTCTGGGTGTATGGGGCCGCCTGCAGAATACCTTCTCCAGAGACCCCAAGTTACAGTGCCCCACCCTGCCAGGTTCTCCCGCGCCCCACACGCCGGCAGGCACGTGGGTGGAGGATCAGCTGCGGTCCTCCACAAATGGGAGCACCTGGGCTGGGGACATGGCCCATCATTGGCCCTACCTGCGCTGCTGCCGCCGCCGGAGCCCGGCCGCCGGTGCACCCCGAGACGCCCCCGGCTAGGCGCACGACGCCGCACACGGGCACTGCGGGCGGCGCGCACGGCGCAGGACAGACGCGCCCCCGCGGCGCAGCGATGGCTCCTGCGCCGCTGGACTCGATCTGTTGGCCGCCCCGCCCCCGAGCCCCGAAGGCAGTTGCCCTAGTCCCAGGAGTTACAATTAGCCGTAGGGGGTCCCTATCTGGTCAAGCCCTTGAGCCCTAAGGTTTGTTTCCCCCCAGTGTGAGGGTTTTCTGTTCGTTGGACTTACTTTTGAAGGAGACACCAAAAGCAGAGATGACAAGGGCCGAGAGGTGTGTGGAGTGAGCTTGGGCTGTCCGAGCCAGGGGAGCCCAGGCAGGCGCCCCACCCACTCTTGCCACCTGGGAACTTGGCACCGCCTTCACGGGGCTGGGCCGACCCAGAGAGCTCCCTGGGCTGCTCTTGCAGCCTCTGCAGGTCCCCCCTGGGGTGGGACATGCAGCAGTGGGACTAGTCCAGTCTTTCCTGGGTCAGCTAGAACTGCTGGCAGCCCAGTTGGCTGGGTTCTTTGATAATCTTGTGATACTGGGACCAGGGCCCTAAAGGGCAAAACATGCCTCACCCAATGAGGCTTCCCTGGTCAGGGCCCTTCTATGCTACCAGCCAGCTGGGAAGAGGAGGGAGGGCCAGAACACGTTGCCACTGTGGTCTTTGCAGCCCACTGGGTGCAGGTGACCTTCAGTGTTGTCTACTTATGGTAGGCTAGGAAACATCCTGGGAAATCCCAGGACATGAGCCTCTCCTGGAAGGGGCTCAGACCTCCATGACACTGCTGTCCCTTCTTGCTACCTTCCTCATTTCCAGGCAATGACCTCAAAACAGCTACCGTTGTTTTGCCTGCTGAGAGTGGAACATGGGTGACTCTCCACATGTGAGGACCCCATGCCATATCTAACTACAAGTTCTGCAAAACAATCCTTTGGGAGGTGGGTAGGCCAGTTTGTTAGCTAATAATGGATGGTCTTTGGGACCCTTGGGGTGGAAAGTACTTACTCAGCCACAGGATGTTGGGCTCTGGGCCCATCATCCAGGTCCCTATACCTCAAAGACTATAATGGGCCTGCAGTGGGCTAGCTCTGCCTTCAACTTCCCAGAGCAGCTCCTCCCTCTCCAGCTCATTTCCCAGTGTTACTCTTGTCTTAGGTACACCTCACAAACTCTTGGGGGAGCTGTGCTCTGAGGACCATTGTATGATGCATGCTACAAGCTGCAACCTGGACTGGGGCCCCCAGATAGCAACGGCAGCTCCTGGGAGAGGGGCAGACTGGGTTGGAGCTGTGTACAGGCCAGTCTGTCCTGGGAGGTGGAACCTTGCTAAGTACTCTGGGTCCTCTGTGGGCTGGAGGCCTGTTGAATGCCTATTCTGCCCTTAACCTGGAAAACAGGATAGCTCAGAGTTAGAACTGAAGCAGTTCAGGAGCACCACTGCCCAGCCTTCCCAGGAGATGGCCAGGAACCCTGCAGGTATGACTAAAGAACAGAGAAGGTCCCCTGCCCCTTGGACTCTCAGGACCGTCAGTCATGCAGCAGGCTTTCCTGTTGTTGGTGTGCTTGGTGAAATGGGGTCACCGTGCTTCCCTGGCCCCTGATATGCATTAACATGTGGTTGGATCAGGAAGCATCTTTGGAACTGGGGCACACTAGGGAGCAGAGAGATTACTTATCATGGATTTTGGGGGTGGGGAGCTCAAAGCTAATGGCCCCAGGGCTCGGGGCAGATGGTCACTCTTCCTGGAAGGGTGGAAGCTGTCCTATCTCCTGGGACCTGTGCTTATTCCTCTTCCCCATGCCTTTTGTGTGCCCTGTAACTAGGTGCGCACCCTGACACTTAGACTACCATGGGTGTCTCTGTGGTGGGAGAAAAGCTAGGAGAGCCACCAGAAAGCACAGTGACAATGGGGAGGAAGGGGGCTGGCCACTCCCGAGGCGGAAGGACAAGGTGCTCTCCAGAAGGCCTGCTTTCACTGCGATGGGAGGTAATGTTTGTGACTGGGCTCCACTGGGACAATCTGAACCCCCAGGTCTCAGGGGAGTTCCTGTTGCTGAGGACAGTGGACAGTGGGCCCAACCTGCCTTAGTGTCTAACTTACTTAGCCCTAAGGCTCTGTACTCTGGCAATGTATTGGACTCAGAGAAGTCAACTGGGGATGATCAAGGTGAGCGAGAGAGTCCTGAAGCAACTACAGGTCCTAGAGGTAGTCAGGCGTCTTGGACCCCTATTGAGAGGCCTCAAGGTACCATCTGTTAGCCAAGTGGTGGATGGATCCTTTAATCCAAGCACTTGGGAGGCACAGGCAGGCAGATCTCTGTGAGTTCTAGGCCAGCCTAGTCTATGTAGTAAGTTCCAGGACAGCCAAAGTTTTAGTGAGAACCTTTCTCATAAACAAAAGAACCCACAAAAAAAAACAAAAATTTAAAAAAGACACCATCTAATCTGAACCTGTGAGTTTCCTGTTCTGGCTGAAACAGGGATTCTATGACTTAATTCCCATCCTCCTGCTCAAGCTGGACTTGAAACTTCCTAAATGTCCAGCTCAGTTCTCTCAAGCAGGAAGTAGCCTGGAGGGGTCGTGGTGTTAGACCACAGTAGTGATAAGATACAAAAGTTTGGTGGAAGATGCTGGGTGTGGTGGCATATGTCTTTACTTCTGGGTACTTGGGAGGCAGGAGGATCTCTCTGAGTTCAAGGGCACCCTGGTGTAGATAGCAAGTTCCAGGCCAGCCAAGACTATAGCGAGACTCTCTGTCTCAAAGGAAAACCAAAACAACACCCCCCCCCCTCAAGAAAAGTTTGGTGGAAGGACAACTTTCAGGAAAGAATATGGTATCCTCCTGCTAATCAACAAGTGTGAGCAGCCATTCCCTGGGCTCCTTTATGAAATTAGGGCATTAACTGGGCCGTTAGGTGATCATACAGAGGATTCCTTCCACTGGCCTAGAAATAGTCTCCCCAGGCTAGAGCGCTCCTAATAGGAGCAGAGACCTTGTCCTGGCCCAGCTCCATCTGGAGCCCACTGTGATGACTTTGAGGTAGCCAGGGCTGAGTCGACTGCTTTATCCTTAAACCGCCAGGGTTGGTGGCAATCTTGGTGAATAAACTGGACAGGGACGAATTTCAGAAGCTCCTTGCAGAAGACATCTCTAACCCCAGCTGGTTGAGTCTCTCAGAAATAAAAGTACAAAGGTCAGGGCTGTGCCCAAACCAAGGAGAAAGAACTCAAGTTGGCCATTCTCCACATATGGGTAGCTGAGCCTGAGAAGGCTGAGCATGTGACCTGTGACCCTGAAGACCATAAGATCTGTGAAGCCCTTTTTCTGGGGGACATAGTGACAGAAGCTGAGCCAGAGCCAGGCCTTTCAGCCTTGGAGGGAGGAGGGGATTGGGACAGGACTACAACACCATGTTCCTATCCCTGCAGGCCACAGTAGACAATAGAGGCATTGGGGAAATGCTGTTTCATCTTAAACAGCTCCTAACAGACATTTTTAAAATAGCATCTTAGAAAGCTTGGAAATGGTTTTCAAAAATAAATCTAGACAACTACAAGAAGCAATGTCATGTTGGGGAGATGGCTCAGTGATGGCTCTTACTTCACAAGTGTGAGGATGCAAGTGTGGATCCTCAGCGCCCACATGAATGCAGGGTGGCTGTAGTAGTTGTTCAGTAATTCCAGTACTCTTAAGGTAGAGAGAAAGTCTGGTGGTTTGTATAAGAATGGCCCTCATAGACTCATATATTTGCATTCTTAGTCTCCAGCTAATGAACTGTTTGGAAAGGATTAGGAGGTGTGGCCTTGTTGGAGGAGGTGTGTCACTGGGAATGAGCTTTAAAGTTGCAAAAGCCTACTCCAGCCTCTGCCTGCTGTCTGCCTGCTGGGTCAAGATGTAGAGCTCTCAGCTACTGCTCCAGCATTGCGCCTGTCTGCTTCTCTCTGAAACTATAAGCGAACCCCTGGTTAGAAGCTTTCTTTTCTGACTTGTCCTGGTCTTGGTGTTTCTTCACAACAATAGAACAGTGACTAAGACACAGGATCTCTGGAGCAAGCTAGCCAGAGTAGTTGTATTGGTGAACACTGGGTTCAACTGAGAGAGACCCTGCCTCAATGAGCTATTGGAGAGCAGTTGAGGAAGATTCCCAGTGTCAACCTCGGGTCTCCGAGTAAATATGTATATACACGCACATCTATACACACACCCCCTCCAAACACATACACATGTGAATACACAGCACACATACAGACACACAGAGGAAAAGGGGGTAATGTTATTCCAAGGAAGACACAGCTGGGCAGTTCTTGTCCAATCCCACCTCTAGAAACAGATGGCATAGCTTAGGGACACCTTGTCTTAGGAACCATACCTCTTAACTGAGCTTACTGAAGTCCTGGGCACCAGGTAATTATGGTAAGCTGAGGATTCTGCTTCAGAGAAAGGTCTGCTGAAGACATGGGTGCTCCTTTGCTAACAACTCTGGAAGTTGAGCATGGCAGTGCATGTGTGCAGTCTGCCACGTGGGAGGCTGAGGCAGGATTGCCTAAAGTTCAAGGCTAGCGTAAGTTACATTGAGATAAGAGAGAGAGAGAGAAGAAAAGCTGTTCTACCTAATGTGGGGGCAGGAGTAGGTATTGGGAGGATGCTAGGACAAAACCCACCCCTAGTGGTGGCACCATATGGATCCCTCTGCAATTGCAGTTCCTGTCCAAGGACTGGGGTGGGGGTCACTATCCCTGGAAGAGCAACAACCGCCACTCCATACACTTGCTGTTTGTGGAGCCAGGCAGCGGGCTACGTCAGGGTGCTGATCCCCGAACCTCAGCCCCAAGGGGAATGGCAGACAAGAGCATCGACTCAGATAAGCTTCCAAAATGGGCAGTGATGCTCGGCTGAAGTCAGTGCCATTTCAGGGGGGATGCTTCGGTGTCTTGCACCTTCCCTGACACCCAGGGTGGGGTCTATGGGCATGGACCTCTAAAGATAGATAGTGTCTAGCAGCTGTGATGTGGCCCAGGCAGCAGGGGGGACCGCAGAGGTAAGATCGTGTGTGGAGCCTTATGAGTGGTAATGGCCCACCTAGCATCCTGTGCTGAGACCCACTGCTGTCCAGGACTTCCTTGTTTCCACCTGGGCTGTCTACAGGGTGCCTGTGGAGTTGCTCCAGGATAGCCACTGAGCAGCTGCAGCACTCGCCTGCCTGAGAGCGCTCACCTGCAGCCTTGGGCCTCACCTGCTGGTGCCTCAAGAGGAGTGATTGACGTGTGGCCACACCTAACAGAAATCTGGAGCCTAGCCTTGGAAGCCTTGGTTCCCTTTCATGCGGTGATGTTAAGGTCCGTTTCTTTGGTCACCAGGAGTGTTCTCAGGACAAAGTCTGGGCACAATGTCTTCTATGACTTCTGGGAGTCTGTTCTTCTCCAGGGGGAGGGCGTCTCTACAGATACCCTCATGTGTCCCTCTAGCCCCGGATCTGTGCCTGAGCCAGGGATGAGAGGCAAGAGATGCCTCTCATGTTCAGCTGCTGGTGAGCACGCGAGGAGGGGCCAGGCTCCAGATCCCTGAGTGACTAGAGTGTCTTCATGAATGGCAGTAGGCCTCTGTGCTTATCACCTGGCTTGTTTCCTTTTTAGCCTTGAGCTCTCTGCTGCTTCTACAGATCTGGATGGACAGTGACTGCTCAGAAACAGTCCAGTACTAACCCTGGAACCTGCCCGTGTCCACGGCCTCTCCTCATGCCTGCTCTCTCTCATAGATATTTGGCAGCTTAGGTATCATGAGAACTCAGCTTCTTTCCTACCTGTGGAGACACAGCTGGAGGAGGAGAGCTGGCTGACTGAGCCACGTGGCCATGACTGAATCCAGGGGCAGCTGCGCAATCATCCCTTGTTTCGCAAATGAAAGGTTTGTGACTTGCAGCTAATATCAACAGATAGGTACATCCTGTATCCGGTGCACCTTTGGTATACAGGAGCCGCATGGCAAGGATCTCCCATCTATGTGAGTTTTGGGGGTCTTCCCAGTACCACCAATGCACTGCCGTGCCTGCAGACTGCCTGACCTGCTGTGCCACCTGTTGACTCATGCCGGTCACTTCCAGAACTACTCAGAGCTGACTGGTGCATAGTCAGCCCAGGAGAGAGGACTCTAGGGCATCCTGTGTGCCAAGAAGTGACCACAAGTGACTCTGTCTATATCTTGTCCAAGTAGCCTTACACTGAATGGATTCAGGCATCTTATTTGTTGAACCTCTGAGGTCTTGTCTGCTCAGGTGGCTGGCTCTCTGTGCACTTCTGGCTCTTCCTGCAGAGGCTGTGTTTGATTTAGGCCCTGTGTCTTCATGGAGACAGACATGCCACTCAAGACCATAGCTGCAAGGGAATGTCTGACATCAGGACAGATAAAGGCCCTAAAACATTGCCCTGCTGGGGATCTGGCCTTTACTGGTCTGTGCTTTCTGGTCTGTCAGCTCTCACTCTGATCACATAAGTTACCAGAAAAATATCCATTTTCCACCCTGTCAGGCAACCAGTTGTGGGCTCCTAAAAGTGGTCAGCAGTCTGTGATTGCTTAGGATAGTGTCAGGCCAAAAGGTGGATGGACACAATAAGGTTTTGAGGATGAGTTTACTTCCTGTATGTCTTGTGGAAAGTGTGCCCTGGCCAGTCAGCCTTGAACTCAAAACCCACACACAGGGCCTCAGACTTGAGAAGGTCCCAGACCCTGCTGACCCCAGGGCAAGTGGAGGAGTCACCTGGATTTCCTCATGTACAGGGTTTGGTGTCCTGGAACACACTGTGTGGGTGGAGCAGGCACCACTCAAGGATCCCTAGGGCTCCTTGCTGTGATGTTCTGAGGACCATCGACTCATTTCAACAACTGACAGGGGTGTGATTGTCCATTTCAAACTGGAGCAAGGCAGATGAAGTGAAGGCAATGCCTGAAAGAACTCATGAACATCAGCGGAGAGGACCAGGGGCTTGTACAAGTTGCCAGGGAGGGCCTCCTTCGCCCATGATGAACTCAGGGCCTCTCTGTGGCTCAGCCCTTGGTCTCAGAACAGCCCCAAGCAATGACTCAACATACAGCAAACTAAACTGAGGGTGCTAGAAGGCCATCTTTGTGAGAACTTGCAAGGGATGTCTTTTTCTATGCAGCTCACCTATACACATTCCTCCTTCTGACCTGTGCACGGCTGCTCCTCCCCGCACAAGAACAAATTGCACGGCTCCTCCCCACACAAGAACAAATAGGATGGTAAGTGGTGTGATTCTAACTGAAGGCTGAGGCCATCAGATGAATGGTAAACTGAGGCAGGAATGGGATGTGCTCCTATACAAAGGCACCTGCGTCCTTCTTAAGGCAAGTGTAAAGTCTAGCAAAGTTGCTCCACTCAGACACCCAAAGGTCCAGCTATCCATACCACAGCCTGTATCTGAGCAGCCCAGAGCTCTCTCACTTCTTGTCCTGCCTGGATGGGTACAGTCTATCCAGGAGGGCTCCCCTTGTCAAGGACCACGGTGCTGGGCCCATGGCAGAGGTGTATTTCCACTCCACCCTAAGAGACGCTGTGGCCCTGACTCATTTTGCTTGGGGTGTTCATTCTACGCTGAGCCTTAAGCCTCGGAGCAGCCATACTTATGTGCCCTGAAAACTCTTACACTGCACAGCTGTGCCAGCAAATACGATCTCTAGAGAAAACAATGTTTTCAAGACTATGAATTATAGAGAAGAGCAGCAAATGGAACATAGGCAGTGTGTGGGGTTGGTGATGCCCTGAGGGACCAACTTAGAGCCCCTAGAGGAGGATGCCATGCCCACTGGCCAAACCTGGGGTGAGAAGCCTCCAACTAGCCTCAGAGGATGTGCCCTTGGACCCCTGGCATCAACGCAGGTTTGGCTCCCTGGTCCCTGTTCATCAAAAGGCCAAATGGAAGCCAGGGGAAGGCCCTGTAGGACTACAGAGCCTGAGCAGGCCAAACCATGTCCCTCAAATCTTTAGAGAAATTACTGCCTACTTCCTCCTGGGGAGTTAAGTGTCTCCAGAAACCAGAAAGTTTCTAGAGCGTGACTCACAAAGGCCCTCCATCTTGAAACCGGGCCATGGGGTGCCCTAGCAGCCATGTTGGAGTTGGGTATGGGAATGTCTAAAGCTGGCTAGCAAAACTGACCAGATTTTATGGGACTGGATTTTATGGGTGCTGTGTCTGACTCATTTGCAATGCTCTAAGTTGTCTATAGTCTTAAAACTTTCAAACACTTGGAAAACAAGGCAGTGTGTGGAAGTGGATAGCTGGGAGAAGTGCCCAGGGCCCTTATGTGGCCTGTGGTCTGTCCATCCTTGTCGGTGCAGAACAGCAGCTCACTCACTACTTTTGGTGGCCTGGAGCTTGAGGCAGGGGAAAGGCTGAGGGCAGGATCGCATGTGGGCAGTTTTTTCTCCTGATTTCCTTGAAAGGCAGATAAGTATCGACGAACTTCATCGTGAGAGAATCTAGCCCTGCTGGACCTTGTTCCAAACAGTGGCCTTCAGTAACTCTTGCTTAATGCAAAGAGAGACTTTGAAGTGGCCAGCTTGATATTGGTTATTTGTTTCAGCTTTCCGCAACCCCAATCTGTCTTAAAATAAAAATCACCCTCTTCAAGGCTGGAGAGATGGCTCAAAGGTTAGGAGCACTGACTGTTCTTCCAAAGGTCCTGAGTTCAATTCCCAGCAACCACATGGTGGCTCACAACCATCTACATTGAGACCTGATGCCCTCTTCTGGCCTGCAGGCATACATGCAGGCAGAACACTGCATATATAATTAATAAATGAATAAATATTTTAAAAAATCACCCTCTTCTTCCCGGCTCATTGAAACACTATTTCATAGAATCAGGAGTTACCTGTGCTGGCACTCAAAAATGAAGTAAGATCTTTGAACCAATTGTGCAATGGTTTTGTTTTTGACTCGTGGGTGTCCATGTAGGGTGGACGTTCCTGCTACCACAGCTGTGGGTTCCCAGTGGGCTCGGCTACTCTCCAGCTGGACAGCATGCTCCACTCTCTGAGCTTCTATCTGTCATCCAAGAATGAGGATGTAAGATGTTCAGGGGTGTAGCTGAGAAACCGTGAAGAGCTCCTATGGTGCCTGAAAGGTGGGCATCATTAAATATGATGTACTAACAGGGGGTGGGGAAATAGCCCCATCTGTGAAATTTGTCATGCATAAGCGTGAGGACCTGAGATTGATCCCCAACAGTTGTGTTGTGATGGCTGCTGCTTTTGGTTGTCAACTTGACTACATCTGGAATAATGAACTAAAACCCAAGCAGTTGGGTACACCTGTGAGGGATTTTTTTCCCCTTTAATTAAATCATTTGAAGTAGAAAGACCCGCCGTCTTAACAAGTGTTCTATTGCTGTGAGGAGACACCATGACCATGGCAACTCTTATGATAGAAGTCATTTAACTGGGGGGTTGCTTACAGTTTCAGATGTTTACTCTATGATCAGCATGGTGGGGAGCATGGCAGCATACAGGCAGGGGCTGGAGCAGTGGCTGAGAGCTACACCCTGATCCATAGGCACGGGGGGGGGGGGGGGGGGAGAGAGAGAGAGAGAGAGAGAGAGAGAGAGAGAGAGAGAGAGAGAGAGAGAGAGACAGCAACTAGGCCTGGTGTGGGAAAGCCCACCCCCAGTGGCACACTTCCACAAACAAGGCCATACTTCCTAATTGTTCCAATCCTTCTCAAATAGTACCACTCCCTGATGACTAAGCATTCAACCAAATGAGCCTATGGGAGCCATTTTTATTCAACTCACCACACCCATTTTTTTTTTTTTTTGGTTTTTTGAGACAGGGTTTCTCTGTGTAGCCCTGGCTGTCCTGGACTCACTTTGTAGACCAGGCTGGCCTCGAACTCGCAAAGATCCGCCTGCCTCTGCCTCCCAAGTGCTGGGATTAAAGGCGTGCGCCACCACTGCCCGGCAACCACACCCATTTTTAATCCAGAACTTTTGCAGTGGCAAGATCTCACCTTTAATTTGTACCATGCCTTCTGCTGGGAGCCTGTATAAAGGACATGGAAGGAGGAAGCTTGCTCTTGTGGCCTGCTTGCTATTGCTCTCACTGGCATCATTGGGATAGAGCCTTCCTCTTTGACATTCTGGCATATACTGAAGACCAACTGAAACATCCAGCCTTGTAGATGAACGACTACTGGGTTTTTGTTCCTTCCATTGATAGACAGCCATTGTTGTACTAGCTGGACCACAGCCTGTAAACTCTTCTAATAAATTTTCTCTATCTATCTATCTATCTATCTATCTATCTATCTATCTATCTATCTAGTCGTTCTTTAAGTTCTGTTCCTATAGAGAACCATGACTAAAGGAAACTTTGGTACCAGAAGTGGTTCTAGAGCAACAGAAGTATAAGGATGAATTTTTTTTGTTGTTGTTTTTTGGTTTTTCAAGACAGGGTTTCTTTGTGTAATAGTCCTGGTTGTCCTGGACTCACTCTGTAGACCAGGCTGGCCTCAAACTCACAGAGATCTGCCTGCCTCTGCTTCCCGAGTGCTGGGAGTAAAGGCTGCACCACTACACCCTGCTAAGGGTAAATTTTTTAAGTATCTGAAATAGGTTTCTCTGATTTGCCAACACCTGCAGTCACTGAAGTCTCTCTAGTACTAAGACCTCTCTTAGAAGCTCAGAGAGTACTGGAAACCCATGATATGAACCATTTTACAAACATAAGGAGACAAATACATTTGATTATGATCCTGATTCGTCAATGGTTAGAGGCAACATATTTGGTGGTTCTGTGTTTCAAACTTTTGACAGTTAGTGGAACAATAAGGAAAATGATTATTCTGACTGATTGCTCCTAAGCATCTCTGCATAAACTGACAAAGGAAAAGAATGAGCTCCATGATAAAATTAACCAACTTGTAGCATCTCACAATATGGTGAAGGACAACAATGAACTTGGTGAAAATTTGACTGTAGGGAATATGTAAGGGCTTCTGAAATGCAGACTCTTAAGGGGCATGCAGATCAGCCTGGCACCTGGTGGTGTGTGGTCCTGGCCAACCACTGAGAAGGCACTCTGGAAGGACATAAAACTGAAAGGTTCTTTTGGCTTGGCCAAAGTGGGTAGAGCCCAAATGAAAAGCCTCGTTTTGAATCCTCGGCTCTGAGAGACATGGAGAAAGCACTCTGTGGAAGGGCATGGGCAGGGGCAGCCAGTTAACACTAGAGAGCCCTCAAGGTGTGAGTTACCATGAGAACCTGTGAGACCCGTCAGGGATCATGAGGTCAGGCCCTACTTAAGAGCATGGAGGCAGGGGACCCTGGGAGAGAAAGAGACCCTCATGAGAGAGAGAAATGCTCTTTTTTTTCCTCTTTACATTTTATTTATTTTTATTTCTTCCAGTTACATCTCAATCACAATCCCCTCCCTACTTCCCCTCTGGTCCTACCCTGCCACCCTCTTTTTCCCTCACCCCCCTATCTGCTTCCTTTTTTTTTTAATTTAAGGTATATCTTCCCCCCCAAAAAAAATGCTCCCCCTGTCAGTCCAACAAATGGCTCTTTCTCTTATAACAACAAATACAATACAAAACAACAAGAATAATTAGGCCACAATTATGAAAACTATAAGGCATAACATACATTCCCAATGTCCAGTCCATACATATTAGGCAACTGACTTTAATATTCTACTAGAGATGTTAAAGATGTCTGCTCTTGTGAGAGACAACAAGGTGCAAAGTGAAGTAGGTCAACTGCCAGCCCTGAGGCCATGCTAATATAGCATGAGCCCTGAGGCGGTGAGAAGTGAGCAGATAGAAGCCTCAGCACATAAACTGAAAGCCAGAGGCTGAGAGAGAGACTCTTGCCATGAGCCAGCCCAACGAGACCGGCAGAAAAGGTGTGCCATAGAACTCAATGAGAGAAAGTTCGTGAAAACAAGACACTGAAGACATCCGTCCACGGCCCGAGAGCCTCTGAGCGAGTAAACAAGGTGCAAGGGGGCAAGTGGAGCTGAGGCTGCTGTGAAGACCTCAAAAACAGGAGG
This sequence comes from Lophiomys imhausi, assembly GCA_907164525.1. Taxonomy (NCBI): domain Eukaryota; kingdom Metazoa; phylum Chordata; class Mammalia; order Rodentia; family Muridae; genus Lophiomys; species Lophiomys imhausi. The sequence goes on from CAJQZJ010031764.1 coordinate 1,046,666, forward strand.
AGGGTGACCCCTGTCACGTGAGGGTGTGACATAGGCCCAGAGAAGCGAATTAGTCCCAGCAAAGCCTTGATGCCAAGGCAAGGCTGTGAGACCAAGGACTAAGCCATGTGGCACAGGGCCTTCCAGAGGACCCAGGTTCAATTCTCAGCACACACATGGTAGCTCCCAACTGTCTGTTGTGGTAGGAGTTTATTAAAACCAATTGTGAGAATGTTTTTGTTTAATCCCAGGTGGTGCTCAGCGTGGTTGGCATAATGGGTAATTTCATATCTCATGCTGTGGAGGAGATGACAGGATTTGAAGGAGTGAACAGTGTATTTCAGGACATCAGCAAAGGGCTTATGACGGCTATTGCCACTGGGTTCTCTCTCACTTTGTGCCGAGAATGGATTTTTTTGTATGTTGCTGTTTTTCCTCCAGTAAGAGAATAGCCAGATGTGAAAATGGAACTCTGGGAAATACAGTAACAGCACACAAATGGGTTTCTATTGGCAGAAAGTTGAGATCTTCCAGAATTTGTAAACTTTTTGGGAGAGGTCAGCAATGAATATATGTCCAAAGGGGACACACAAGGTAATCTTTTGCAGTCAGGAGGAAACATTGGGGTCCTACCTCAAGGCCCCACAGCAAAATGTGTGAACCATTTCAGACAAGAACAGCTGAGAGTTGTTACCAAGATAGAACAGTAGAGAGTTACCAGGTTGTAAAAATAAACTACTGATACAAAAAGCATTTAATTCATTGAAAAAATATTTGTTACTCATTTAAAAATGCATTTTTTAGTTCCGGTCCATTTGAAAGCAACTATTGAAAACTGTGTAGGATTTAAGAACTTATTGTTTTGTCAAATATTAGTTTAATTAATTGCAAAAATAAGTTAAGTAGATAGTACATAGTTAAAAAAAAACAAGCAATGTTTGTCTATTTAGATAGACAGGTAGATGATAGATGGTTTTCAAAACGTTCAGAGACCTACAGAAAATGGCAATTAAGATGTTTTAATAAAAGGTTTTTCTGACAGAGAGGCATCTGCTCCTGGAAGCACCCTGACTAAAAGATGATGGGCATTAAAGACACAAATGTGGCAAGATGGTCACTGGACAAAAATCTGCTGATAGTAGGCTGTCTGTCCAATCTGTGAACAAGCAGGACACTGAAAAGTCGACTGACCAACATTACAGAGATAAGGTAGGCCAGTCCTTCAATATTCCTACTTCACTAAAAAGTTTGTCAGATATTCTGGGCCTAAGGCTGAAGACTGGATGCCCCAACCACACAGAAAAACCATGGGTGACTGTTCAGGTAGTCAGCAACCTCTGCAATTACTATAGTTTTGGAAGTTGCTTGCTCTACACTTCCTACATATGTAAATAATAATTTAATTTCCTTCTAAAGTCTCTGATGGGGTTGAAGCCTAAATAGTTATAATCTTAAAATTAAGCTTAGTTGTATAGGATTTAAGTAATGTTTTAAGTCTGAAAGATATTATAGGTTGATAAATACAAATAAGAATAGAAAATGATATAGCTACAGAATATCATTCTAAGCTAGGTATGATAATAGATGCCTTGTCAAAGGTTGCTAAATACAAATAGACTGAACGTTGTAAGAGTAAGAGAAAAGGCTCTACAAAGAAGAGAAAGGGCTACAAGGTAGAAAGCGGTTGCTGCTCTCCCAGTTGCTGGTGCTCCCCCAAACTGCTGCTTGTTCTTCTGCTGCTGTTTCCTGGTTTGCTGGACTTCTAATGAGACTGGTATCACCCCCAAAGAATCCAACGACCCTAATCAGCAGGAAGTAGCCTAAAGAGAACTATGCCCCCTTTCACCTTTAACCTTCTTTCTCTCCTGCATAGTGTTGGGGGGTTGAGAGGAACAAGGGGTGGAAGGGAGGTAGAGGTATTAAGGACAGTAAAATAAATTAGAATGTATAATTAATATAATACAAATTAGTAAAAGCCGCCTTGCTACAGTGATGAGTAATTAGTAGTTCTTAATCCTTCTGAGAGTTCCCACCATGGTGCTCAGAGTTTGTGCATTTGGGGCTTGCCAAGGAACCTGTGTATGAAGATGTCTGGAGGTGCTGCCGTCCCAGACCACCTGAGGATGGATACTGTGATGGGGAGATCCTGTGGTCATGAGAATGGGTCAAGAAAAAATAAAGTAGCCGGGCGGTGGTGGCGCACGCCTTTAATCCCAGCACTTGGGAGGCAGAGGCAGGCGGATCTTTGTGAGTTCTAGGCCAGCCTGGTCTACAAAGTGAGTCCAGGACAGCCAGAGATATTCAGAGAAACCCTGTCTCGAAAAACCAAAAAAAAAGAAAAAAGAAAAAATAGTGAGGTGGCAGGGCTATATGGGATGTTCAGCCTCAGGTACTGGTAATAAATTGGTGTGCTGGATAGTTTTTTTTTTTTTTTTTTTTGGTTTTTCGAGACAGGGTTTCTCTGTGTAGCCCTGGCTGTCCTGGACTCAATTTGTAGACCAGGCTGGCCTCAAACTCGCAAAGATCCGCCTGCCTCTGCCTCCCAAGTGCTGGGATTAAAGGCGTGCGCCACCACTGCCCGGCTGTGCTGGATAGTTTTATGTCAACCTGACACAAGCTAGAGTCATCGGAGGGGTGGGAACCCCAATTGAGAGAATGCCTCCATAAAAATCAGGCTGTAGGCAAGCTTGTGGGGTATTTTCTTAATTAGTGATTAATGTGGGAGAGCCGAGCCCATTGTGGGTGGTGCTATCTCTGAGCTGGTGGTCCTGGGTTCTAGAAGAAAGCAGGCTGAGCAAGCCAGAAGGCAGCACTCCTTCATGGCCTCTGCATTCGCTCCTGCCTTCAGGTTCCTGACCCTACTTCCTTCCAAGGTGAACCATGAAATGGAAATGTTAAGAGAAACAAACTCTTCCCTCCCTGATCTACTTTTGGCTACGGTCATAGAAATAGTAACTAAGACAATCTGCCAGTCTATATCGCCAGCCTCCGTGCCTCTGTGCTGGAGCCTTTGTGGGTGTGTTGTCACCAACAAAATTCAAACAGCAATTTAAAAGAACGTATTTGTTTGGGTGCACAATTTTAGAGGCTTCAGTCTAGTTGTTTGCACCGTTGCTGTGGGTTTGCGTTGAGGTGGAACCTCATAGTGGGGAGCAGGTGGTGGAGCAAGCTGATCACCTCATGATGATGAGGAAGGAAGGAGAGTTAGAATATGTGCCCTGGAATGAGATATAGCCCTCAAAGTCACACCTTTAGTGATCCACTTCCTCTACCGAGGCTCCACCTCCCAAGAATGCCACCAAATTATGGATCCTTGACTGCATCAAGGGTCAGAGCCTTCACAATTCAGATGCTTCCCCCAAAACCCTACCTCCAGACAGTGCCCTGGGGACTATGTCTCCAATAGCTGAGCCTTCGGATTGGGGAGGGGAAGACGCCGCATATCCGAACTGCATCCGCGCCGTAGAAACATCATCTGTTGTTGCAGATCTAGCAACACCTTAAGGCTGATCCAAGACAAATCTTCAAACCCCTCTACCTGAGGTCCCTAGACCTGGTACAGAAAGTAATAACCAGACATACCCTGGCATTGGGGGCAGCCACACATGAGGACAGCCCACACACTGGCACGCTGGGGATTTTCAGCCAAGGAGAAAAGTGAAAGCAATCTTGAAATACCATGTTTTCAGGTCCCAAGCAGGCACAGGAGTCAGGAGCATCAACGAAACAGGAATAGCCACAAACCCACAAAGAAAGACCACGTTTTTTGTTTCCATGTCGTCATAGGTTAGAGAATGGTAGGTGAGCGAATCCGACCACAGGATGGGGGAGATGAAAGGGATGGACCATGCGGAAGAGATTCTCCACACAGGTAAGATGCCCAGAGTTGGTGCAGATGCAAGGGTGGGAGAGGAGAGAGGAAGCCGGAGGCGCTTTGGCATGGTGTGAAAAGATATGAGAATAAGCTGGAAAAAGCTGTAGAGACCAAACAGGCCAACCCTTCTTCGCCCAAGCCCCATGCCTGCCAAAAATGAAGAGCAAGTGTCAGAGAGGCACAGTCTGTGGAGTCCCCCCTCCCAAACCGAGAAATAGGCACACAGAATGGAGATGGCCACAATTCTACCCCGGAGATTAACAGTGGCTCTTACATGGCTGGCTCTGTTCCTAAAGTGCCCTGTGCATCCTGAAGATCCTGCACCACAGGACTGCTTTAGACCACTGATGGTGGAGACAAGGAGGCTGCTCAGCATCCCATGGCGTGGAACGGGGAACCACAGTGGAAGACCAGCTCCAGATGCTGGCAGGGCCCAGTGGACACTTTGCTGTGCGGCTGGTGGACCCAGGTCCACCTTCAGTCTCTGGACAAGGGGCTAGTGTTGGAATCTCTTTGAAGACCCAGACTTTGTACCCTGTTGCATTTGCTGTGGCCACCAGATGGCGCCTCAGATCCACTGGATTACCGCTTCCAGTTTAGAAGGATCTGGAAGCCCTATAGTGAGGGCCCAGGCTTCACTCTCAAAGTCTAGGTCTCAGGATCCCCCCACAACCCTAAAGTTTGTCAATGTTCAACGGGTGGGTAACTTTGAGTATTCAGCCTGTTAGAAAGCGAAAGGAATGTTTTTAAAATGTTTCTCTCTGGAAAATAACAACTTGAACAGGAGCGGAACATTCTAACAAAAACAGTGATGTTTACTTAAAAGATTCCCAGGGAAGTGGGCCACACTTGGTTTGTATCCAACTTCTCTTTACTTCTCCTCTGCAGACACGCAGCTTCTGGAACATTCCATCAACACCCTCAGGGACTGAGGCTGCCGGTTTTTTGGGGCCCCCTGGAAGGTCTTCCTAAAATGTCTCTGGGACAGCCAGGCACCTATAGACACAACTGAGCACCACAGTCCTGACTATAATCAGAGGTCCTTCCTGCATGCCTGGCAACAGCTTGTGCCCCCCTCACTCCCAACAACAAGCTATATTTCTGTAACAGAAAATTTTTATTTAAAAACACTTATATTAATTAATACTTAACAAATATCTATAAAGCATCTATATCCTATAACCTAAAACCTATAATCTAAAATCTATACTCTATCTAAGAACACCCTAATACCTATCTAAGAACACCTAACCCTATTTTAACTTTATTAAAAGGAAAATAGTCTTAGCGTAGGTCCATACAGGGTGACTTGGTTTACGGCACTCCCATCAGATAGTCTCTTTCAAGCTTGAAGTCCATTGGGCCATACTTTGTCAGTTTGCAGGGCCAATTTATTTCAACCACCAAATTGTCGCCAGTTTATAAAGTCAGTCTGTTCCAACCGTCAAATTGAGGCTGGCTTTTTCCAAAGGCTTTATGGCCTAAAGCTTCTCTGAGCGGCGTTTGAACTCTGCCCGCTTTGCTGCCAGCCTTAATAGGCTGAGTTACGACAAAGGGTCTTTCTTGGGCTAACTTGCAGTGAAAAGTCTTTCTCTCTTGGACTCCACCTTTCAGTTTATGACCATTATGGCCTACCTTGCTGTCCACTTCTCCAGTGTGACTTCTCAGCTGGTGAAGGAAGGCAGGAGGAAGAGAGTGGCCACGTGGAGCTCTCTGGCTTATATATCACATCATCTCGAGATCCTTGGTGGTCTCAAGGGTCCACAAGATTTCTCGTGATGTCCAGCAGTCCCTTTGCTTCTCACAGCAACTGATATCATCTGTGCAGCTTGTGCACGGTTTCTCAGCAACGCCCTTTCAACAGGGCATATCGTCTGGCCTCTGTAACCGAAGTTTTTATTATTTATTAATTAACAGTATTTACTTATAATACCAACAATTTCTTAACTGTTAATCCTCTAAATTCCTACAACCCCTTTAACCTATCCACTAAACCTATTGATAATTATTTTTCTAACCTTTTAGAATGATACAGTCTCTGAGGCAGGTCCTCAGTCGTCAGGAACACAGTCTTTGTTGTAGATTCTTTAACACACTTAGCAGGCCTTCTTCTGGATCTCTCAGATGCAGGTTCGTCAGGGTCGTTGGTTATTGCAGTCTCACCTTAAATAAGGCTTCATGCTTTCTTCTCTCTGGGAGACCCCAGCCCTTCACATCAGCAACTCTGCCACTCTGCCTCAGAGTCCTTAAAGCCAGTCACAGTTTCCTTTAGGCCACTGTTCGGACAGGTCAAACCCCTCTAGGCAAAAGTTGAGCCACAGGGTTTAGTCCTTGACCTTTTGGTGTCTTGCTCAGGCTTTCTTTGCTCACCAGCTCTTTCTGCCTCAGGGAGATCTGGCCATCAAATGATGGCCAGCACTTTTTTCAGCAAGACTCTCAGAGCTCTCTTGCATCAGGGGTCTCTTCTCTTTTTTTGGGCTCCATGCACTGTCCTTAAATAAGAGGAACTCTGTTTCAGCTTAATTTGGGCTCCGCCCACTTAGCGCTGAAAACAATGTCAGGCCAGATACTTTGTTTCTTTAACTCCATTAAGTCTTTCCTGTTTTTCTGACAACCTTGTTTTTCAGTCCATTGAGTATTTCCTGTTTTTCCTGACTTCAACCTTGTTTTTCAGTCTATTAGTCTCCTGATTGTTTCCTGTTTTTAGTCCACATGCTAATAATGATCTTCATGCCCCGAATTAAGAGACAGTATCAGAAACCCCTATATATTTTCTAAATCTAATTTAATTTATCTAACTCCTTACAGGCCTCAACTGGGGTTTTTCCATTTCAGCAGATTAAAGAAACGTCAAACTCTTCCTTATGTGCTGCCAGATGCTAAGCTGAACTGCCTACTAATTTACTAAAGAGGCCTGACTTCTACCACATCCCACTTGTTTTGTTTTTCGAGACAGGGTTTCTCTGTGTAGCCCTGGCTGTCCTGGACTCACTCTGTAGACCAGGCTGGCCTCAAACTCACAGAGATCCACCTGCCTCTGCCTCCCAAGTACTGGGATTGAAGGTGTGCACCATACCCAGCCCCAAACTCCTCCCGCTTTTTAAAAGGTTTTACTTTTGTTTGCTTCCTTATATTTTAAATCTGTGTGTGTGTACCTGGATAAAGTTATATGCAATATATTCAGGTGTCTAAGGAGACCAGAAGAGGACATCAGATCCCCTGGAGCTGAAGCTGTGAGGCAACCGAGAAGGGTGCCGGGAACTGAACTCAGGTCCTCTGGAAGAATGATTAGAGTGGTTAGGACCACTAAGCCATCTCCCTGGCCTGCCTTCACAGTCCTCTTGGTTGGGGACAGAAGGGTTGACTATAATACTCCTTGGACGAGACAAGCTTAGAGAATCCTCTGTAATCACCATGGCTCTCAGTGCAAGTGTGCATACTCAGCCTTCTTCCTTGTCCCTCGTCTTCATTTTTTATTCATTTTTTGTTTTGTGTTTTTCAAGACAGGGGCTCTCTGTGTTGCCTTGGCTGTCCCTGAACTCGCTCTGTAGACCAGGCTGGCCCCGGACTCACAGAGATCTGCCTGCCTCTGCCTCCAGAGTGCTGGCTTTAAAGGGGTGCTCACTTGGCCTTCTGTCTTGCAGAGCCCAGGTCCCTGGACCCCAAGATACAGTGCCAGAAATCTCCTAGAGGCACCTGTAGGCAGAGGCCCAGACTGGGGCTCTGTCCCTGGCTTCCCAGGACTCAACCAGCCCACAAGGGATAGTCTCTACATGCTGTGGTGTGGAAAGTCTGTGCTGGAAAGATTATAGAGAATCCTGCTACCCAGGAGAGAATTCATAGCTGGCAGTAGCAAGGCCTTGAATTATATCCCTAGCACCACCAAAAAATTAATACTTCCCCCCATGGGGGCTGGAGAGATGGCAGCAGTTAAGAGAACTGGCTGTTCTTCCAAAGGTCCTAAGTTCAAATCCCAGAAACCACATGGCAGTTCACAGCTGTCCAATTGCTGGGCATGGTGGCACACACCTTTAATCCCAGGACTCAGGAGGCAGAGGCAGGTGGATCTCTGTGAGTTCAAGGCCAGCCTGGTCTACAAAGTGAGTCCAGGACAGCCAATGATACACAGAGAAACCCTGTCTTCAAAAACCAAAAAAAAAAAAGAAGTTCCCCCCCCCCACCCACACTCTGTGCTAGGGATGAAATCAGGGCTTGTGCTCTGAAACCATATACCACTGACCTGTAGCCCCAGCTTTAGAGGACTTCTCCTCTTTCTCTTCCTCTCCCCCACTTTCTCCTCCTCCTCCCTCCTTTTTCTCCTTGTCCCCTTCTCTTCCTCTTCCTCCTTAACAGCATCTGGTTTACAAAAAAATTTGGGTCAGCTATTCAGGTTCAACGTTGCTCTCCTGTTTCTTGCTGGAGTGAGCGAACCCTGACCCAGGTTCCTCATCATAGCCCCTCAGGGGTTATCCACTGTCATTCCTCCACCTCAGGGTCCTACCTAGGACACCACTCAATTGTCAGCGCTCAAACTCCTACAGGGCTTCTCTTGAGGAGGTCCCCCAGCAGGCTTTGTCAAATTTCCCCCCCCATTCAGAACAGGAAGGCTCTTTCATTCCTTGTTTCCAGAGGGGAGGAGGATGGGAGGGAGAACAGCCCCAGTTGAGTTAGTAGCAGAACAGTGCTAAGAGAGAAGGAGTGTGGGGTCCCCAGGAGAGTGGAGAACAGGAATGATGTGGACAGCTACTCCGCACTACCCAGATTGTGTGTGTCTCCTTTGCTCTGCATGGGGCAGGAGGTCAGCCAGGTGGCTGTTCAAAACTGTGTGGCCTCAGACTCCTCCTGCGACTGACCCAAGGGAGCAAAGACTCAGCTTAGGTGTGTGGGCAAGTGTGCTCCGTTTTGAGCTCCAGGGAAGAGAGCCCAGTGTCCAATCCCCTCCACACCTGCTCCCCATTCTTTGGTCCGTGTGGTAGGCCAGCTGTCAAGTCTGCCTGAGTCCGCACACTAGGCTGTGGCACGGAGACAAGACCCCTGGAGCCCCGGGCTATTCAGGGCATCAAGTCCTGGGGAAAGAATCCTCATTTGACCTATGATCTGCTGGTTGTACTGGCAGCCCTTTCTTCTCTTTTTTCTTTTTTACTTAAAATGTTTTTAATTAAAAAATTATGTGTATGTGTGTATTTCTGTGCACATTGGGTCCCTGGAGCTGAAGTTCTAGGCAGTTGTGAGCCACTGATAGAAGTGCTGGGAATCAAACTCAGGTCCTCTGCAAGAGCTTTTAACCTCTGAGCTGTATATCTCCAACCCTATTTATTTATTTATTTATTCTCAAATTAATTTTTTTTCTGAGACAGGATTTCTCTGGGTACCTCTGGCTGTCCTGGACTCACTTTGTAGACCAGGCTGGCTTTGAACTCACAGAGATCCACCTGCCTCTGCCTCCCGTGTGCTGGGATTAAAGGTGTGCACCACCATGCCCAGCTCAAATAAATTTTTTTTTGTTTTGTTTTTCGAGACAGGGTTTCTCTGTGTAGCCCTGGCTGTCCTGGACTCAATTTGTAGACCAGGCTGGCCTCGAACTCGCAAAGATCCGCCTGCCTCTGCCTCCCAAGTGCTGGGATTAAAGGCGTGCGCCACCACTGCCTGGCTTCAAATAAAATTTTTAGTGGGCCCAATGTTAGGTTTATTTGACATTGTAAAGAACAACAGAAGAGAACCCATTGTCCACTACCCAGCATCTCCCAGAGGGGGGCATTCTTCAGGATGGGACCCAGGGTGTTTTGTGGCTGTGGGTTGCCCTTCTGTATTTGTGTATAGATGTGTGCAGTGTGGATGCTTGCACATGTCAAGTCTCATTTAGATCATTGTCAGGTCCCGGAGGTTCAGCTTGTATCTTTGTAATTCCTGTATTAGAAAACCAGAGAAGCTGCTGGGCACATCTATGAGTCCATGCTTGAGGCTGAGGCAGGGGGTTCCTGAGTCTAAGACTGCCCTGGGCTTCATAACAAGACCCTGTCTCAAAACAACAACAACAACAAAACCAGGACCACTCCCTACATACAAATACACACATGCACATATACACCATACATACATACATAAATGTGATCAGAATAAAACAAAAACAGGAGCCAGTGAGATAGTATATACACACAATAAATAAATAAATACATACATAAATACATAAATGTGATTGAAATAAAACAAAACCAGGAGCCAGTGAGACAACTCAGTGTGTAAAGATTTACTGCCAGGACTAACGACCTGCATTTGATCCCTGGGACACACGTGGTAGAATGGAGAACAGATTTTCAAAAGTTGTGCTCTGACCTCCAGACACACCATAGCATGTGCACACCCTCTTCATACATGCCCAATAAACATGAGTAAACAAAAAAACCCAAACTAACAACAGCAACAACAAAAAATCAGGATGAGTACATCTGTAATCCCAGCCTTTGGAGGTGGAGGCTGAAGGATTAGGAGTTCAAGGTCATCCTCAGCTACATAGCGAGTTAGAGGGTAGCCTGGACTACTTGAGATCCTCTCTCTCAGAAAACAAAAAGAAAAAGCAAAGCAATGCTGGGTGTGGTGGCGCATGCCTTTAGTCCCAGAACTAAGGAGGCAGAGACAGGCAGATCTCTGTGAGTTCAAGGCCAGCCTGGTCTACAGAGTGAGTCCAGGACTGCCAGGGCTGTTACACAGAGAAACCTTGTCTTGAAACAAACACACACACAGCAAAGCAAAACAAACCAAAAATAGTTTTTCCTCCCTATTTGAAGGAACATCATTGATTGGATATATTCTATATTTTTTGTTAAGCTCTCTGTTTTCCCTGGTAGTGAAGCTATGCAGGCTTACAGAGTTCCACTGAGCAGATCTTTTCTCCAAGCATCTTGGCCGAGTGAGGAGGAGTTGTTTGGAGTCCCCAGGGGAGTTGGACGACAGTAGTGATGTAGAAAGCTTCTCCCCACCACACAGACTGCGTCCCCTTTGCTCTGAGTGGGACAGGAGGCCAGGTGGCTGCTCAACACTGGGTGGCCTTACACTCCTGTGAATGCCCCCAAAGGAGCAGAGACCTAGCTGAGGTGGACAATGTGCACAGCTTTTTGTTCCAGTGTGTCCCTAGTGCCACTGTATAGTGTCTATGCCTGCCATGAACTCTGTGCCCCATCTCAACACCATAGACAAAGGAAAAACAAAACAAAACAAGACACTCTGGCTCTCTTTTGGAAGGTGGAGAGGCCTGAGGCTTAATGGGCTAAGCTGTCCTAAAGGTGGTTATTGGCTTTCCTGGAAATGTGGATTTTTTTCACACTGTCTGTTTTGCACTTTCATGTGCATGGACTTTGTGACTTGGGGATCATATCTGACGCCCCCGGTGCCAATTTCCTGGGTTCCCCTTCAGTGATTCCTAACTTTGCAGAACACGGAGTTCCATTGTTTCCCACCACCTTTAGTATCAGAAATGTCCAGTCCTCTGCTCTCATGGGCCCATAATGTCTGCCTCCCTCATTTCTTAGATTATGATTTCCAGGCTTGACGCCCACCATGATTCAGGAAAAAACAGGACCTCTTCACCTTCTGCCAGGATCTGTCAGTCCTCTCTGCATTGTCTGCTTCCATCTTTCCTGGGATGGGATCAGAGGAAGCAAGGCTTGTGATGCTCGACTTCTTGGACTCAGCTTCCTGGCCCCAATGGCCAGTATGGACTGTGTCTGTGCCCTCAGTGGGGCCTATCTGCCTTCGGCTACTGAACGTCTGTCCTGGCCTTGGGTATGAGCTGTGGCTGCATCTTTGGGCTAGGCACCCACTACCGGCCACAGTCTCTGGCAGGGAAATTGGGATTGGAGTAAAAGTCAAGGGTCTGAGGTCAGGAGTCAGCAGGGTCTTGGGGGCTTGGTTGGGGCCTCATCTCAGGGAGGCAGATCCTCTACTTTGGTAAAGGGTCCCCTGGACTTTGTGACTGGGCTCTATCAAGGGTTTAAGTTTCTTCCTGACCTCAGTCCCTGAGGGTTTTCTATGCCGCCCAGGGGCACCTCGCCTGGGCAGTGTGCCTGTCCTTATGGGATCTGCTTCCCCATCTGTGGGTCCCTCAGACTTCCCTGGGCCTTTCCAAAGGGCGTCACTCAATTCTTCTGTTAAAGTTCAGGGCCACCTGGGAAGACAGAGCAAGGACATGGGTGGACAGGGCGGCTTGTGGGGCCAGCTCTTTGCTGAGTGAGCAATGCAAGAGTGTGGGTGCATAGAGATGTGTGGCAAGGGTCGGGATTGGATCAGGAGGAAGGGGCTGGAGGACTGGAGTCCCCTGCTCCTTCCCCATCTGCCCCACCCCCACCCCCAGCATTCACTGTGTGGGAGAGCGTGGAGGAAGGCTATGTCCTTCCTAGGAAAATTGCTTCTGGTTTCATACTCCACTGACACGTCCTTAGCGTGCTGATGGAGTCTGCTGGCTTTTAACAGACATTGTTAATGAACTCTGATCCCCATGTCTTTTAGACACAAGCTGATGGATAGTTTTATGTTCCTTTAGTGAGGCCCCGTGTAACCTGGCAGGACGTGGCCATGCATTTCTGGTTCATTTGACAAGGGTCTCTCTTGGCCCTTCTTTTCTGTGGTCTCCCAGTTTCCTGAAGACCCCCAGCCTGTCTGTGCCCCAACCCTGACTCCCAGCTGAGGTTTCCGCTAGCATCTAAAGCAGAAAAGAATGGGTACTGCTCCCTGGGAATTGAACTTCCGTGGTTCGTCGTTTGAAAATCAAACCAAATGTTGTGTTAGGCTGTCTGGATCCCGTCAGCTATGGGATGAACAGAGAGACCTTCCTGTGTTGACACTCACCCACCAACCTCCCAGCAGTGTAGACACAGGCAACCTCACTGCCCTGGAGTGGCAGGAGATAAAAGCAAGGTGTCTGCTGACTAAACTTCCTGTGTGGCTGGGTTGGTAAGGTTTTAGGTCTATCTTGACAGAGCCAGACAACCTCAGGTAATGGTACAAGTAATGGTACTTGCATCATTACTTTCCAGCTATCGGGCTTGCCGTTCTTGCGCCAGAGTGTCCTGAACTGTGAACTGGGGTCAGTGGTCCCTATTTCACAGTCTGTGAAGATGAGATAAATCAACACGGGGAAAAGGCAGGTGTCAATCACGGATAACTGTAGTGACAATGATAATGGAGATTATGGTAGTGGTAGTGGTGGTGGTGGGGATGATGACGATGACAATGGTGGTAGGAATGCCAAAGGCCACGTGGTGGCAATGATGAGGTGTCAGTAGGGATGGGTATTGGGGATGATGATGGTGGTGAGGGTGAGGATGATGATGGGGTGATGGTGGTGTGATGGTCATGGTGATGATGAGGTCAATGGTGTTGATGGTAATGACGATGACAATGGTGACAGTTAGTCGTCATTACCAACCTGACTGGAGGGCATCACCAGGAGACACATCTCCGAGAGTGTCTATGACCATGTTTCCCGAGAGGGCAGCTGAATAGGAAAGACCTACTCTGGGTGTGGGCATCACAATCTCATGAGATATGTCCCTGACTGAATAAAAAGAGAAGGCAGAAGAAGCCAATTGAGCACTCACATTTGTCTCTGCTTTCTTCCTGATCTGTCCAGATGTGAGGGAGTAGCCTCACTCCCCTGCTGCCACCCTTCCCTCCAAGACAGGCTGTATCCACTCAAGCCATGAGCCAAAATAAATCTCTCTTTACTTAAGTAAATTTATGTTGGTATTTGGTCACAAATAAGAAAGTAACTGAAACAGTGATGATGGTAATGTTGATGGTAAAGATGGCGGTGGTGACAATAACTGCAGGATGGTGGTGAGTCTTTCCATCTTGGGTGTTCCAGTGCACCCAAGATCACCACTGGTTACCAGTGGCTATCAGGACACAGCCTGAGGATGCCTGACCTTACCTTTGAGGGTGGAAGACAGGTGGGACTGTAACATAACAGCATAATCCTTTTTTTTAAAGATCTATTTATTTGTTTGTTTTTCTTTACGTATGTGTGTGTGTGTGTGTGTGTGTGTGTGTGTGTACCATGTGCATGCAGGTGTCTCCGAAGGCCAAAGGGTGTCAGATCCTCTAGAACAGGAATTACAGGGTGCGAGCTGCCTGATGTGTGTGCTGGGAATCAAACCCAGGTCCTCTGAAAGATCAGTAACACTCTTAACTGCTGAGCCACCTTTCCAGCTCAGAACACGATGACATTTGCATTCACTTCCTTACAGTCATTTCCCTTAAACCAGAAAGTAGATTCTGGGATACATGATAGTGTATGTGCTAGGTCCTGCCCTCCATCCCCAGAACAGGGGAGAGAGAGAAAGTATAACATAAGATTTTTATTTATAATTTGTAATGCTTAACCAATACCTATAAAACACCTATATCCTATAACCTAATACTTAAAACCTATAAACACTTAATAACTAAGAAGACCTAAACAACCTTATTTTAGTTTCCTTAAAAAGATATTAATATTCTTAGTGTAGGTCCGTGCAGGGAAAACTTGATTTTAGTAGTCTGGTTACAGCAGTCATTGTAAACCATCCTTTTTTTTTTTTGTTTTTTTGAGACAGGGTTTCTTTGTGTAGCCCTGGCTGTCCTGGACTCACTTTGTAGACCAGGCTGGCCTCGAACTCACAAAGATCCGCCTGCCTCTGCCTCCCAAGTGCTGGGATTAAAGGCGTGCACCACCACCACCTGGCCCTTGACCGTCCTTTTAAAGCTTAGTGTCCATTGGGCCTAACTTTGCCAGTTCATATGGTCAGTTTATTTCAACCACTAGATTATGGACAGCTTATGAAATCAGTCTATTTTAACCGCTGAACTTGAGATCGCTAAACATCTCCGGAGCTGAGACTCATGTCTATACACCTCAGCCTATGTATACATCAGGCCTGAGGCCTCCGAACTCCGCTCACCTAGCTCACTCTCTCAGCACTCCTGAGCCCCTAGACAGATGACTTTAATGTCCAGTTCTCAAGAACGTTCTCTCAGCAGGTTCTGTGCCTGCCTTTTATGCCAGTCTTCTTAGGCTAGCTTGTAGTCTCTCTCTCTCTCTCTCAGACTCTGCTTACTTGCCAAGATTTCTGATCATTGAATTGCCTCGGCCTAAAGGCTGCTGAATGGCATACCCTGCTTCACTTCTCCAGCCTGGGCTATCTTCTCAGTCCTTGAGGGCAAGAGGAAGAGATCATCGAGTGGAGCTCTCTGGTTTATATATAACATCATCTCAAGATCCTTGGTGGTCTCCAGAGCCCACAAGATCTCTTGAGATATCCAGCAATCCCGTGGCTTTTCGAAGCAAGGCTTCCTCATCTGGGGCTTGTGCATCTTCTTAGCCACACCCCCTCTCACAGAGCTATGGCCTCAGCTGGGCTCTGCCCATCTCAGTGCCAAGTTCAAGGGGCACCAAGCTCCCTCCTCCTTTATGTGCTGCCAGAAGCCAGACTGATCTTCATATTAATACACTAAACCTCTACCACAAGAGAGAGAGAAAGGGACAGACAGACAGACAGAGATATCCTAAAGAGCCAGAGATAAAAGCAGGTAAAAGCTTTTGCCACCAAGCCTGGCAACCTGAATCCTATCCCTGGGATCCACATGGTCAATGAAGAGAATTGACCCCCGCACATTGTCCTCTAGCCTCTACAAGCATTCTGTGGCAAGTGCACACCCACACTCCTACAAAGTAAATAAATAAATACATACATTTTTGTTTTTTTACAGATGGGAACTGGAGAGATGGCTCAGTGGTTGGATCACTCGCTGCTCTCACAGAGGACCTGGGATACGTTCCCAGCACCCGCACAGCAGCTCACAACTGTCTGTACCTCTATTTCCAGGACATAAAATGCCCTCTTCTGACTTCCACAGATACCAGCCACACAAGTGACACATATGACATTCATGCAGGCAAAACATTCAAGCACATAAGACAAAGAGAGAGAAAGGAATAAACCTTGGTTTAAACACATTAAAAATCTTTTGAAGGATTAAAAAAAGAACCCTCATACCCTTAGCACAGAGACTGTGCAAGAAAGACGAACCCCAGGGCTGTGATTGTCACCCCAGTGTCCTGCAGAGAAGGGAGCTAAAGAAACCATGACTGTTTCCAGTTGTGTGTTTGTGGGGTTCCATCATGACTTAGACCAAACCCTACAGCAGGTGGGAGGCTGAGAGACTGCTGCCCGGGGCCCAAGATAGGTATCATGTTATTGGAGATGTTGGGACTTTTTTTGGGGTTCTTAGATCCATTAATAAGAGAATTTAAAAACAGACTCAAGGGAAGCTTTATTAGATTTGAGAGAAGAACAACACAGCAGGCAAGAGGTGACTCTTGGAAGCTGCCAGGAGGACAAAGATGGCTAAAAGGAAGAGAGAGAGCCTGCCTTTGAGTTAGGGACCAAGAAAGCCAGCAGGTTCAGAGAGGGAGGTCAGCAAGCAGCTCTGTGAGGGAAGGGGAGGGTCAGAGAGTTGGGCTTCAGAGGAGAGAGCCTAGAGTGTCAGGGAAAGCATGTTTAGGCTTTTGGAGAGTATCTGAAAGAAAACCAAACAGAAGGAAAAGGAAAAGTTTACCTCCCTGCACTGAGGGAGGGCCTTTGGGGAAGGATAAATACATTATTTCATTAGAGGGCTAATTATTCTTCCTGTCTTTTTAACACATCTTTAAGTAAATCAGCTTTCCTGAGGAGCAGATAATAGTTGTCTTTCCACACAGGGTCAGAGGTTCCATTCTTTTGACCAGGAGGAAGTGCCTTTCCCTTTATGTGTCTAAAGAAGGCCAGCCTACCACTGCCTTTTTGTTTAGTAATTTAAATCTCAAGGAGAAAATTGTGATGGTTCCTTTTCCCAAGGAAATGGGAAGTGAGTTCAAAGTTGCCACTGAGGGAGGGGTCCATCTTAAGTAGCCTCTAAACTTTTTTTTTTTTTTTAGACAGGGTTTCTCTGTGTATCCTTGGTTGTCCTGGAGCTCCCTCAGTAGACCAGGCTGGCCTCAAACTTTGAGATCCGCCTGCCTCTGCCTTTCTAGTGTGTCACCACTGCCTGGCACCTCTAAACTTTTTAATATTTGTCTAGCTACCTAACACCTGTGCACTGAGTTCCCCTGGCAGTTCTCAGGCTCCATCCACCCCGAGGCCAGCCACATCCCTAACATGGCAATGCTGCTTGCCGTCCTCTGGAGGACAGAGTCTGCTGGTTCTCAGCCAAGCTGCGTCCCTGGGTTTTGATTCCTGTTTGCAAGCCTTCTCACAAACCAGCAGTGTCTCCCTGTTAGCAGCAGCCAGGGGGGTCCTCAACTGTCCTCGTGTTCCTACCCCACCCCTATTCTCTGAGCATCTTCCTATGCACCCAAGAAGGCACCAGGCTGGTGAGCTCAGAGTCTCATGTTGAAAGTGCTGTGTGCTCCACGAGGTCCTTGAGGGCCGAGCTGTGGGCCCTTCCTCAGGGCTTCTGGGTTCCAGGCACCACCTCCAGCTTACTGGGCCTCACTTTCTCTGTCTGTTTCCTGAGCCAGTCACTGGGGCTCCAGAACAGGAATAAAACCTGCCACCACACCACACAGCCTGTCCTTTGCAGGCAGGCAGGGCTAACGTGGGTTTTACGAGCAGCACTACATCAGTCTGGTACAGTCTCCAGGGAATCCTGAATTTCAGGCACCCTGCACGTGTTCCTTAGGCATTCTCACCTGGAGAAGATGATGGATCAGATCAGATCTCTGGAAAGAAGCCAGATACAGTCAGGCGCCTCTTTTGGTCCCCACCCCCCTCACTGCTCCTGCTCTCCCCCAAACTTCCTTTGCTCCCGGCCTCCCGACAGGAAGGTATCTGCGGACTTTCACAAGAGCATTCTACTTTTCTCTGTGCATTGGCTGTTGTTCTAACTTTAAGTCCAGGAGAGCTTTTGGCCACGAGTATATTTTCTGAAGGGCTGAGTGAATGAAAAAAACAAAACAAAAAAGCCCCAAAACTTGCTAAACCTGACAATCTGAGTTTAATCCCAGGATCCACGTAAAGGGGAGAACTGGCTCCCTAAAGTTGTCCTCTGAGCTCACAAGCATGAAGTGGAGCATACACACACACACACACACACACACACACACACACACAATCAAGGACAACTCAGATTCCAGTTTAAAAGACCCCTCACCCCGACCAGGCAGCTTTAGCTCTCAGCAGTGGCCCAGAGGAGGAGATGGAGAATAGAAGAGAAAAACTGAGGCAGACAGGCGGCCACATGGTGGGAATGCTTGTTTCATTTTAGAGATAAAGAAGCCCCCAAACCCACAAGTGTATTTGTGTCTTCAGCAAAGCATAGAGACCTGTAAAATATCTGACTTTATGAAACATGAATCAGCTTCCCATCTGCTCCTCTTTTTCTCCTCCTCACTGCCTGGTGTGTTTGACCTGATGCCACATCCAGAGAAATAGAATTAAAGCCAGGCATGGTGGCACACATCTGTAATATCAACACTCAAGGGTCTGAGACAGGAAGAGTCTCTTGTGTTCTAAGGCCAGCATGGGCTGCAGAATAATTATTTTGTCTCAATACAAAAAGGGGAGGGCTAGGGCCACAGGGCTGGCTCACTTGGTAAAGCTCTTGCTGTTTTGTGTAACCATGAGGACCAGAGTTAGACATCTAGAACCTACATTTAAAAAGCTGGGCATGGTCGTGTATATTGTGACTCCGGTACTGGGGAAGTGGGGACAGAAAGATCTCTGGGACTTACTGGCCAACCAGCCTAACGTAATTGATGAGAAAAGGGGTAATGGGGGACCCTGCCTCAGGTAGACAGTGTTCATGAGGACGACGTCTGAGGTTGCCCTCCAGCCTTCACTGACATGTATACATAGATGTACCTCTTCCCAACACAAGCCACACACATGCTTAAACAACAATAGCAACTAGGATTACAAACCTGCCCCAAGCCTGCGAGCTCTGAGCATGTCCAGTCTGTTCTCTGATGAGGCTGCTAGATGAATGGGGACTTGGAGCCAAGCTGCCTCCCAAGAGCTGGTGACTCAGAGGCAAGGCATCCTGTGAAGGCCCTGGGTACAGAGTGCAGAGGTGTGGTTGGTGGTGGTGTTCCTGTATACATTGGTTAAGTACACTTTGCCGGGCCAGTTCAACACTCAGGACTTCCTTCTCCTGACTCAGAAGGCTCAAGGCACATCTCTGTGTGCCCCTGGGGATGCTGAGAGGCCCCTGGAGGAACCTGGCTAAAGAGGATCTGGCTTCTACACCTCTTTCCCCCTGGTTTTCCATCTGGTGCTGGTCTTGGTGCTGCAGACCTGCCAAGCAATGCTCAGAAAATGCTCTTCTGGGCTGAGTGGGTGGGAAAAAAAACAAAACAAAAAAACAAAAAGAAAAACTTGCTGCCAAGCCTGACAACTTCAGTTTAATCCCAGGGTCTACACAGTGGGAAGAGAGAATTGGCTCCCAAAAAGTTGTTCTCTGACCTCTACAAGCATGATGTGGCATACGCAAACATGCACACACACACGCGTGCACACACACATGAACACACACACACACACACACACACACACACACACTCAAGCAGAAGCTCAAGGACAATTGGATTCGAGTTTAGAAGACCCCTCACCCCCTGAGCAGGCCGGCTTTAACTCTCAGCAGTGGCCGAGAGGAGGAGACAGAAAAGAGAAGGGAAGAGTCGCAGCGGACTGGTGGAGACATGGCAGGGAGGGGGCTTTAGAGATAAAGAGGCCCAAAGCATCAGTAAAAGGAGAGTCAGGTTCTGGCTAGCATTAGGAAGAGACAGATAAAAGAATAAAGAAAAGTTGCATCTTTCTGATTTGGAACTCAGACAGATAGGCAGACCCAGCCAGACCTTAAGGTGTTTAGTTTATATGGACTGCACTGGGAGTCAGGGTGCAGTGGGGGCAGGGATTCTGGGAAGGAAAGGTACAATATCTCATTAAAGAAAAAAATTAATCCTCCTATCTCTTTATCGTGGTTTAGGGTGAGCCTACCGTCCTAGGAGTAGCCTTTTGGTCAGGTAATTGACCTAGCTGGAATGTTAGGTCTCTACCCAGGCCAGAGACTCCATTCTTTTGGCCAGAGGGAGTTTTTTCTTAACAGGCCTTCTTGCTACTCTAACAGTGGTTTGCCATACAACAGGATGGGTTTGAATTCTATTGGCCAAGAATAAGTGTTTAGTGGACGGTTGTCCCTACAGGGCTGAGGGGATGAGTCCTCGGTGAGGAGGAGCATACCAGGTGCTCTGCCACCGAAATACACCCCCCAGTGATTGTGCCAGCACTCGCTGTCCCTAGGCTGTGAAGCTGCGTGTCTACAGAGCAAGGGGCACCTATGCCACTTAGAAAAGGGGTGCATATGTCTTCGCCAAGTGGTGGTATCAAAATGCTAAACAACAGTGAACGAACCAACTTGGACAGGAGTTGGGGACAGGAATGGGTTGCACGCTCAAGTTGTGTTCTTCCTTGTCACTAAGGAGACTAGCTGACATGTCTGTAGGGACTTGGAGACCACACTGCCCATCAAAGCATCTCCCTGTGCATCCCAGGCAGGCAGACACACATCAATAGGGACGAGAGGAAACTCAGGTGAGAGTCCTGTGGCACATCCCTGTTGGGTTGTATCCTTAGCTTCTGAAACAATACTGTGTGTCCTGTGGGGGGTGATCCCCATCAGAGCAGGAAAAACTGTGCTGTGATCAGCACAGTTTGGGATGAGAGGATGTGAGGGCCACGTGGAATTGGATGAAAGAAAATGCAGCAACGTGCAGAGGCACAGGTTGGAGGATGCTGCACCAGCAAGGCCCACATCATCTGCCTTTGATCTCAGCAGGCAAGTTCTCTAAAGAGGCCTGGGAGACTTCCTGCCTGCTCCACAGAGCCACAACTTACTGGCTGGTGCTGTTTTATAGGGGCAAAACTCAAGTATTCATTGGTGTGTGCGTGTGTGTGTGTGTGTGTGTGTGTGTGTGTGTGTGTGCCTGTGCCTGTGCATGAAGGGCAGAGGACAATCTCAGGGGCTGTCTACCTTTTTTTTCTGTTTTTGAGACAGGGTCTCTCTCTGGCTTAGAACTTGCCAAGCAGGCTAGGCTGGCTAGGCCCAGAGATCCTCTGGTCTCCACCTCCACCACAGTGGGGTTTTGGTTTTTGTTTTTTAATGGGGGTTCTGGGGATCCTACTCAGGTCCTCACACTTGCACAACAAACACTCCATCTCCTCAGTCCATGTCTGTATTCACGGTATTGAAGTGAACGATGCCTGACATTTGTACAGCCCCTGCCTCTGTTTGGTCCCAGAACTTCACCATCAGCCCAACAGAAACTCTCAGGTTCAGGGTTTTATGTGGACTCATGAGTGTTTGTCTTGCTTGGTACATGCCTATGGACACAGTTGCTGGGTCACATGGAAATTCTGCACATGTTAAATTTTTAGCATTTCTAGTAGTCGTCGCTCTTCTCAGTGAGCCCAGTGACCTGCTACTTCTCAGGGTTAAAAGATCCTCGCCAGACAGGGGATGTAGTGAAGGGTGTCTGGCTGGCATGTGCAAAGACCCGGCTTCCGTCTGTCCCCAGTATAGCACAGCAAAGCAAAGAAAACAAAGCCAAACACGATCCTATGACATACGGGCAGTGTGGGACCAGGGTCTTGGGGACAGGCCCTCTGTAAGACTTGCTGGTTATGCAAGATGTCAGGAGGTTGGCACTGAAACATCTCAAGAAAATGACCTCAAAGTCAGTGCTTGTCAAAAGAGCCCACGGGCACCATTGTCTCTTCCCATACCTGTAGGAATCCAGGAGCTTGTTGGTGAGCTGGGAGGGCGGTCTGTACCCACAGCCACCCCTGCCATCTCACTGGACTTACATTCCTGGGACCATCTGCTGCCAGGAGTGTCCCTTTGGGAAGTCTTTTTTTTTTGAGCAGAGATGGAGGGTTCCATTCTTTTCTTAGTCCCATGACTTCAGAACAACAGGCAGCCCCAGAGGTCCACAGGCTGCATCTCCAGCAAGGACAGCAGCATGGACTGACACCAAGGCTCTACCATAGTGAGAGTAACCTTCAAAGCATACTGTGGGCTAGGTAGCATAGGACAACTGTTTGGGGGGTTGACGCAAAGTTAACAACCTGAGGGACTGGCTGCTGTCACGAAAGACTGCAAACAAAAGATTTAGTTCCTCAGGTCTGGAGGCGAGAGGCGGGTCACAGGCAGGGCTCCCTGTCCTGTC
The DNA here is from genome assembly GCA_907164525.1 of Lophiomys imhausi. NCBI lineage: Eukaryota > Metazoa > Chordata > Mammalia > Rodentia > Muridae > Lophiomys > Lophiomys imhausi. The sequence goes on from CAJQZJ010031764.1 coordinate 1,068,754, forward strand.
ACTTCTGCCCATGCCACTCCACACCACACTGTGCCTTTGCTCCAGTTTCATTTCCATTGCTATGATAGCATACCCTGACCAAGAGCAACTACAAGGGGGAAGGCTTTATTTGGCTCAGGGTTCCAGGTACAGCCACCGCTGCATGGAAGTCGTCGCTCCAAGGAAGTCAAGGCTGGAACTGAGAGTGTCGCATCCATGGTCAAGAGGAGGGAGGCACAGTGGATGTATCCATGGTACTGTTTGCTCTGATCCCTGTCTAGGAAATAGAACTACCCCCACTCAGGGAGGGTCATCCCACTTCAATGAAATATCAAGACAACCCCCCCCACACACACAGGCCAACTTGATCTAGATCAGTGGTTTTCAATCTGTGGGATCGAGATCCCTTTGGGAGTCACATAGCAGATACCCTGCATATCAGATATTTGCATTATGATTCATAACAGTAGCAAAATTACAGTTATGAAGTGGAAGTGAAATAGTTTTATTGTTGGAGGTCATCACAACAAGAGAAACTGTATTAAAGGTTCACAGCTTTAGGAAGGTTGAGAGCCACTGGACTAGGAATTCCACCATTGAAGCTTCCTCCTCCTCCTTTTTTCCAAGACAGGATTTCTCTGTGTATTCCTGTCCTGGAATTCACTCCGTAGACCAGGCTGGCCTCCAACTCAGAGATCCGCCTGCCTCTTCCTCCTGAGTGCTGGGATTAAAGGTGTGCGCCACCACTGCCTGGCTTGAAAATTTCTTCTAAAGGGATTCTAGGTTGGGCCAATTTGACAGTTAAAGCCTACCCAACCTATCCCTCTAGGTCATTACACTCCATCTTGCAGCCCTTGCCCCATGCTGGTCCACTCCAAGGGACACTACCCCACACTCTCCATTTGACAGCTCTTGGTGGCTTTTTCCTGCCTCTGCCTCCTGTGGCAGTTCCAAGTAGTCCTTGTTTTGTGGCTGCATCACTATGTGGCTGTCATCAAATGTCTTCCGTGGCATCTGCCCCTCTCTCACGTGTCTCCTATATGAACAAGACACTCTTATTTTGGTTGCTTCTTTCTGTTGTTGTTTTTGAGATAGAGCCTCACTTTGGGTTTTATTCATTTGCTTGTTTTGGTTTTTTTGAGATAGGTTCTCACCATGTAGCTTTGGCTAGCCTTCAACTCACAGAGAGCCACCTGCCTCTGGCTCCCCAGTTCTGGTAATAAAGTCGTGTGCCCTGATACCCTGCTTTGTTTATTTGATTTTTAGATAGTGTCTTAAATAGCAAAGCTACCCTTGAACCCTTGATCCTCTTGCTTTTTCCTCCTCAGTACTGAGACCAGAATTGTGAGCCAGCCTTGAGATATACTCAAGTGAGGATATCTGTACTTGAATGTAGGGCCAGCCTTAAGCCAGGATGCCTCATCTTAGCCTCATTGCATCTGCAAGACATGCATTAACAAATAATTCCCCCCGATACAGGCGTGGGTATGAATTTTGGGGAGCCATTCAACCCGCTCCACTGACTGCCGTCTCGGTGATAGTCCGCGCTGGGAGCAGGGCACTCAGGATTTCAGTTACTATGGGCACAGAGTTAGAGCACTGTCCACTGTCCCCCTCCTACTGGCCTTCCACAGCCTGGTGCCCCAGGACCCCAGGAGTCTCCGCCTGGTCATGGAGCTGCCAACTCAGCACCTCTGTAGTGGAGCAGGAAGCCCTCCCTCCTCCCCCAGGGAAACCGCAGGCTTTATTTTATTAAATCCCAGCCGGTCTGTGGTTTTTGGAGATGGCCTTTCAGATTTGTTTTTGATTTTTATCTCAAAGAGGATGCTGAAAAGCATGGATCTGGCTCCAGGAAAAACATGCATGAAGAAGAGATGAATTGAGTTTGGATCACGCTCAGTAAGTGGCCTGGCTGTGTGACCTGGGGGAGGGGGGGGTGCTGGAGTCCCTGAGGAAGAGCCTCAGGATGCCCAAGGGAGTAAGAACTTTGGCCTTTGCACTGAAAACTCAGGCCCAGAATTTCTGATCGTAGACATGGGGAGCTCTTGTTTTCTATCACAAGATGTGGCTTCCAAGGCTAAGGCCTGTTTCCTACCTAAGTCCCAAGCAAGACACCTTCCCTGTCTCCTCAGATCTAAGCCCCAGACGGGTAAGTGATGGAATTAGTCCTGACAGGAGATCGGGTCTGGTCCATGAGGGTCATGTACTTCTGGTCACCCTGGTTAGTGCTTGCTCCACAGGCTGCCTGGAAGAGGAAGGGCGAGTCATTACAAGGCCTGTGAGCTCCGTGGGCTCCATCCTCTGTCATGTACAGTGGAGTGTCTGGGAAGACTGGACCAGTTCTCCCTGGAGAAGAGCTGCAGCTTAGGCTGTGGCCCTGGGAGTGGCCTTGGTATACCCACCCCCAGTATAGACAATGCCTTTGGTGCCCCCCAACTCAGTTTCTTGTCTTCTCCTGACAATAGACTAATGTTGCACTTATAGTAAAATAGCACGGTTGAATTCCTGAAGTCACACTTCAGAGAGTGAGGTTTTGCTAAAGGAGTTTGTGTGTGTGTGTGTGCAAATTCTTAGAGGAAAAGTAACAGAACCAACCTTTATTTCACTGCTCCTGGTATCTAGGCTAAGTCCTTATGCCGAATGCTTGGGACTTGATACTGATGCTGGGTGCTGGTGCTGAATGTCGCCTGAGTACTGCTCAAGCTCAGGGGCTCACAACTTCGGAGAGTGTGCCTTGCTCTCCATCTACTGGGCTCTGGAGTGGAATGTTCTCAAAAGAAGGAAGGGCCTGTGTTATTGAACTCTGCTCTGAGCAGAGGGGATATGATCACACTGGAAACCTGGCTTCCCCCAACACAATCGTAGCCCGTGGCCCACCCAGCTTCCTTATCTGGGAATTGGCGCACTGAAATTGCCAACCTCCTTGGAGCAAGATGGCTGCCGTGTGGTGGGCATTGAAAGCTGGAGTGGGTCTGGGTGTGCGCATGCGTGTAGATGGCCATGTGCACCTGTGTGCATGTATGTATGTTGCAGATCAAAATTTCTGGTCTTTCTGGTAGCAGATGATGTCCCGCGGCTACTTGGCAGTTGCTTCTGCACCTGCCACGGGGAGGCAGGGCCCTGCGGCCAATCATCTGCTCACTGCTGAGGCCCTAGGGTGAGCATGAGGTGCTTCCTGGCTGTTTAGATAACTCTGCTGGGGTTTCTGGCAAGCGATGCTGTCCGCACCAAGAGGGATTGCTGGTAGTCCTCCCAGGAGCTGGCCAGCATGCAGATACCGTTCAAGTCACCAATGGAAGCTTGAACTACTGCCAACACGCTGGTCTCCCGAGCCTGTGGTTGGTGAGGCTTCAACTCAGCCTTCAGCACACAAAGTGATGAACTTTGCACACAGATGTGCGGTGGGGACTCAGACCTTTCCTTCAGAGTTTCCTGTCTGCTTGTCTCTTGTGCATCCTCTTAGGCAGCCCTTTCTTCCCTTTCCTTTCTGGAGGCCTTCTGTGCATCGTCATTAGCATTTGAAAGAGCCTCATTTGCATTTAACAAGCAGAGGTGGCTTCAAGCCTGGGTGGATTTAGGTAGAGAGCCTAGACCTGCTCCACATCCTGTGGACTGAAGGAGGCGGCAGTCAGTGCCTGCCCTCCAGTAAGCAGAACTTAGGACCTCGGCAGGCTTGGCTCACCGGCCTTGGTCTGTGCTCACTAGCACCCTCCTAGGACTTAGGCTCTGTGTTTGTCTGTGTTCCTTGTCTAGGGTTCCCTACTAGAACACTGCGAACCGGAAGCTTAAACAACAGTCTGACAGCACACACCGGTCATCCCAGCTGTTGGGGAGGCTGAGGCAGGGTAGCCTGCCGTCCTGTAGCCTGCCGTCCTGAGACGAACGTGCTCGTGTCTTTTTATGACGGCAGAATTTATTGAATAGCTTTAAGTTCACAGGGCTCAGCAGTTTCGATGACAGAAATTTGTCACATAACCTCCCCTATCCTACCTGGATAATGCAGGCCAGGATAGTGCAGGTTCGTTAATTCTAATCTTAGTTACTAGCATTAACACCCGTCACACTAGCAGTAAACATATCTATGTTATGCGTACACTTATATGTGTGGTTCACGGGATGAATGCAAATCAAAGAGGCTGTGGCAGGGTTCAAAAGGCTGCAGAAGTAGGCTGAGAGAGGGTTGGTGTCAATGAGCTAATGAACCAGACCAGTGTTGCAGGAGGGCTGCTGCTGGAGGTGCTGGGATCAGGGTTCGAGAGGGAAGCTCTGGAATTCAGCTGTGAGGTGAAAGTCCAAACCAGGTCCAGAAGCACCAGCTGGTGGATGGCAGACTGGCAGGCAGCAGCAGGGGACTAGCTGAGCTGAAGCTCCAGGGACAGTAGGAGAGTCCTCCTCTTGTCAGTGGAACACACCAGGTATCAGATGATAGGTTGGTGTGGGGACATACCATCTCAGTATTAGGTATTCATCACTTTTGGGGTTCCTGACACGGGAGTTACAACCTTTTCTTGGTCTAGTGTGTCTGATTAAGTTCTTGGGTTTCTGGGATATGATTTTTAATAAACCACATGCCCCTACAATCTCGGTTCATCTTGATAGAGAGTGGCTTCTTTTCTGTTCCCAGATAACTCATTCATCATTCTGCGCTGGATAGAGGTGCCTGACAGTTTTGGGGACCACCCAGCGGCTGCAATAACCTTTCTCCCTCAAAATGGAATAAAGGGCTGGGGAGATGGCTCAGTGGTTAGGGACACTTGCCATGGAGCCTGGTGACTGAATTCAATCCCTGGGACCCCGGTGGAAGGAAAGGACCAACTCCTGCGAGTCCTCTGCCCTCTCTCTGCTGTAGTACGGTACGTGTGTAGTCAAACACATCCAGACACACATACACACACAAATAAACATAATGCATTTTTAAAAACGAGTAAAAAACTGTTTGTAAAATGGAGTCTTCCAGGGAAAGGCAGAGCCTGAAAGACCACTGCTTCATATAATATAGAGTAACTTGGAGTAGGGCCTAGCCTGATCGCAGTTGCTGGGTTACAGAGTGAGTTCAAGTTCAGCTTGGGCAACTTAATGGGATTCTATCTCAAAATAAAAAGTAACAGGGAAAGGAACGCCTCTTGGTGGCAGAGTGCTTTTCTAATGTGCAGGAGGCCCTGGGTTCAATTACCAGTGCTACAGCGAAACAAAACAAAACAACCAAAACCAGATGAATGGTCCCTTAGTTCTACTAGTTCTACAGGCCTTAGTTTGCAAGCCAAGCTCAGCAGGGTCAAACTCCCTCTGAGCCTTGCAGAGAGGACCCTGCCAAGCTCAGCAGTTTCTGGAGCTGCCAGGGCTCTGGGGACATGTTTCTGGAATGGAGTCTCTGGTCAACAGATGCCAGTTCATCATTTTAGTTTTCAGTTAAAAAAAATTAAAATCACATTTATTTATTTACTGTCTATGTTTATGTGTGTGAGGTCAGAGGACGATTTGTAGAAGTTGCTTCTCTCATTGTACCTTGTGGGTCCCAGGACTTGAGCTCAGGTCATCAAACTTGGCAGCAAGTACTTTTGCCCTCTGAGTTTCTCTTCAGCCCAGTTTTTAATGTTTTTAGACAGAGTCTCTCTATTACGTGGCCCTGGCTGTACTGAAACTCCTTACATAAACCAGGCTGGCCTCAAACTCACAGAGATCCACCTGCTTCTGTCTCCAGAGTGCTGGGATTAAAGGCGTGTGCCACTATGCCTGGCTTTTCCAGCCCAGGTTTTAACTTTTTTATGTTTGGATAATCTCAGACTTAGATATTACAGAAGGAAGGAAGAAAGAAAGAAAGAAAGAAAGAAGGAAGGAAGGAAGGAAGGAAGGAAGGAAGAAAAAAAGAAAACAGAACAGAACAAAAATGAGATCTGGTGAACCTAAATACAGTCTACTGTTTTCTAACAATAATAGAGAGGGGACCAAAGGTGTACCAGCAGGGTGTTTCATCTGCCTCAGAGATATGGCCATGGCCTGGGACCTTCAAAGGTCCTGGCACCTTTGAGGATATGACTTTCAGAATGGGCATCTTCTCAGATGTGACCTGCACATTGTCTGGCTTGCCTTGTTCCTCAGACCTCCTCATGTGACAACTTTCACACTCTTCTTCCTCACTGAGTTGGGATTGTCTAGGCCTGAACGCTCTGGAGCAATCATGACATTGTATGTGCAAATTACATTAAATTCAGTCTCATATTCTTAGTTGTACCCTATGACTCAGAGGGACCCTGCACTGGACAGCTTGGACACAGAGGTGCATGAACAACCTAGCTCCAGGCAGGTCCAGGCACAACCTGCAACCTGCGGCCAGCCTGTACACACTAATTGCTTCATTTAAAGATTTTATTTTTTTGCATGCATGAATACAAGCATATATGTAGTGTACATATGTGTATATGTGTGTGCATTCGTGTGGGCACGTGTGTGCAGGTGCTCACGCACATATGGGTGTGGAAGCCCAAAGTTACAGTTGGGTGCCTTTTTCAGTAACCCTCTTTATTCTGTTTATTGAGGCAGCGTCTATTACTTGGAAGTTATCAATCCCAGTTAGTCTAGCTGGTTGATCAGCTTGCCCTGGGGACCCCCATCTCTGCCTCCATCTGTCGGATTTTATGTTAGTTCTTTTTTGTTTGTTTTTTGAGACAGGGTTTCTCTGTGTAGCCCTGGCTGTCCTGACTCACTTTGTAGACCAGGCTGGCCTCGAACTCACAGAGATCCACCTGCCTCTGCTTCCCGAGTGCTGGGATTAAAGGTGTGCACCACTGGCTGGCAATTACAGACAGCTGTGAACTGCCATGTGGGTGCTGGGATTTGAACCCAGGTCCTTTGGAAGAACAGCCAGTGCTCTTAACTGCTGAGCCATCTCTCCAGCCCCTTATGTTGGTTGTTATCCCCCCCAGCTTTATTCAGGTTTTTAGGTTCTCCCTGATATGTAACTCCCCTGTATAACTTTCTGGGCTGATCTCTCCAGTTTATGTTGAGCAGGCATGGGCATCTGCCTTGTTCCAGGCTATAGGAGAAAACAGACCAAAGAGATCTGCCCCTAAATGCTTAGAACCAGAAGTCTTTCAAATTGGGACATTGTTTTGTTTTGTTTTGTTTTGTTTTTTATTTGGCCTGTTTGTGTAGACTCTGTCCACTGAGTGTAAAACTCCCAAAAGTCTTAAGGCACCCCTGAAGCAGTTTTCACTCTAGATTTTTCAGATTGGAGACACTCAAAGGGCGCTCGCTGGCTTTTCCTCAGCCAATGAGGCGATGGAAGTAGAGCCCCTCTCTCTCTCCTTACTCTCTCTCCCTCCCCCTTCTCTCCTCTCTGTATGTGAGTTATTAGAAAAAGGACTGGAAGTGTGGTGACACACACCTGTCACCAGCACTTGGGCAGTGGAGGCATTTCATGGAATCTGATAGCCATCCAGAGGTGGAAGGTCAGGAGATCAAAACCTGCCTAGAATAAATTCATGAGACCCCATCTCAAATCATCAGCATGGAAAACAAAACCAGGGCTAGGGGAGTGGCTTAGTGGTAGAGATTGTTTAACATATGTGAGGCCCAGGGTCTCCTACCCAGCACCACCCCTCCAAGGTCCTATCTCCCTTACAGTTTCTATGTACACAGACTTACTTTTATTTACATGTCTGTGTGTGTCCGTGTATGTATTATGTGCATGCAGTGCCCTTGGAGGCCAGAAGAGGGCATCAGAGCCCCTGGATCTGGAGTTACAGGCTGTTGTTACCACTTGGTGTGCGTAGTGGGAACTGAACTTAGGTCTTTTGCAAAAGCACCAAGCACTCTTTACTGCGAGGCCATTTCTCCAGACCCTCAGTTTGTATCTTTACTAGGAATGGCTATTATATTCTCCTTTTTCTACATCTAGGGAGGTAATGCTATGATTTTTCTCCTTGGGTATATCAATATAGTGAATGTTGTTAGTATATTTTATTAGTGCACTAACTAGAATTTTTGGAATAAAACCCATGTACTCTTGGGATATGTGTGAGGTATTATATTCTGTTTGTCACCATTTTTTTTTTAAAGCATGTTGTTCAGCATCCAGGGTTTTTGTTTGTTTGGTGTGAGAAAGGGTCTCATGTATCTCAAGTTAATTCAGATTTACCTCCCTGCCCCTTGCTGGCATGAATAGGTGTGCTTTCCTGGGCTCCTAAGTTTTGTAATATAAGAAACTGTTTTATTAAAAAATTAAGCTCGCCGGGCAGTGGTGGCGCACGCCTTTAATCCCAGCACTTGGGAGGCAGAGGCAGGCGAATCTTTGTGAGTTCAAGGCCAGCCTGGTCTACAAAGTGAGTCCAGGACAGCCAAGAATACACAGAGAAACCCTGTCTCGAAAAACCAAAAAAAAAAAATTAAGCTCAATATTATGAATTTTTCTGCAACTAGTGACTTAAGTGAATTGTATAGATTCTGATAGTGTTATTATTACATTCTGATAGTGTTATTATTATATTCTGATAGTGTTATTATTATATTCTGAT
>CAJQZJ010031764.1:1095970-1131649 GCA_907164525.1 Lophiomys imhausi
CAGAAACTCCTATATATTTCCTAAATCTAATTTATCTAACTCCTACACACAGAGGTTTTTCTTCTCTTCTCCTTACCTTGTGGCCTCTAGCTGATCCTGGTGTTTAACTCTGTGGGAAGCTCAGGCCTCTTTTCTTTTTTGTAAGTGTGACCTGTATATGGTCCATAACAGAAAAAGGGGCACTCTGTCTCAGTTGTACCCATAGGCTGTCACAGATAAGGGGAGGTGGTTCTCCCTCAGAGGTGGGATATGGGAATTAGTGTAGCCCCTAGGTTGGTCCATAATCCCTCTCCCATGTTTAGGTCTTACCTTGCAGGCACATGAACACCACACTTTGCATGACCCTCTGTTATTCTACCTGTCACCAGGACAGTTTCTCAACTTGGTAGCAGATCCCCATTGTGGCATCAAGGGAAGGGATGGGGCCATTGCCTCACACTTAGCACTGGGCACTAGCTGTGGATCTTTAGTAGGCCCTTCCCACCTGTACAAGACAGAGGGGTCTCAAGGGGGCCTTGTGAGCATGCTGCCATCTAGGCCTAGGAGGAAGCCTATACCACCAGCAGGCCTGTCCCTGGTTCTGGCCAGCAGCCAGGAAAGCACATCATCTTCCCTGATGTGCTGATCTCCCCTCCCCTTCCTCTGCTGTCTTCTTCCCTCCACTTCCCTCTCCTCTTCCTTCTCTCCAACTCCTCCCACCACTTCTCCTCTCCCTCTCTCCTTCCCCTCACCCCTCACAGCTGGAGATGGATAGGATCAAGGGCCCCACATCTGGTGGGGAGTAGTCACCATTAAACCACACAGCTGCCCTGCCCCTTTTAGTTTTAGTTTAGTTTGTTTGTTTTTTTAATTTTGAGATTGTCTTTCTGAGTTACTCAGGCTTGTTTTGAACTCTCCATCCTCCTGCCTCTGCCCCCTGGGCATCTGGGATTATAGGCATGCAGCACAGCAGCCAGTATTTCTCTCTTATAAATTCCTACACTCAAAGCTGGGCTTGGTGATGCATGCCAGTAATCCCAGTACTCAAGAGGCAGAGGCAGGAGGATTGCGGCAAGTTCGAAGCCATTCAGGCTGCATAATGAAAGCCTGTCTCAATTCTCACAAACCGACAAACAAACATGAGCAAAAGGGCCACCCTAAACCTGGGTGGCTCCATCATATGATCTTTAATTAAATCTGCAAAGACCCTGTTTTCAAAGGTCACATTCTGAAGTCCTTGGTTGGGATAAATTTGGGGACAATATTCAACTCTCTACAGTGGCACCAATGGACTTTAGAGCAAGAGCTGCCTAGATGATCACAGCTGATGGCAAGCTGGTGAGGTGAAGAAGCCTCTGTGAGGGAGTTGGTAACAAAGCTATGATGGGGAGCTTGAGTTGCTCACCTCTGCCCAGCAGGGGACAATAGGAAACTCTACACAGACTGGGATGGGGCCAGCCTGCAGCTGTGCAGCCACTGTGTGGGCTGGGGCAATGATAAAGACACAGCTGGCCCAACCATTGTTTTGCTCGTCCTGAGCCGTGAGCAGGAGTTGTGTGGGGAGCTGTAGCCACTTGATAGAGTCCCCTGGCTCACTGGGGAAGGAATTGGGCTTCCCTTCCCCCAGCCGGACAGCTGGCTCCTTAAAGATGAATCCTCATCATTGAGATGCAAATGTTTCTCACCACAGAAGGCCCAGCTGCGGGGCTGGCAGCCCAGGTGCTGGTGACAGAGCCAGGAGGGATTCGCGACCTCCGCTAAGGACAGCCACCTCACCGAGCCTCTGGCCCTGCTGAGTTGATGGCAGATTTCCTGGTTTTCATATGGGCCAGGGTGTCTACCAGGTAGACACCCTGGCCCCCTGCTCAAAGACGTGAGTTGGCACCAAGGACTCTCCATGGACTTCAGCAAAGTTGAGCTCAGAGGGACCCAGAGGGACCAAGAGGGCTGCACCATTAGGGAAATGACCTGGGGAGGGGGTCAGGCAGATAGGACTACAGTTTAGGACTGGTGAATGGTAGATACTGCTCCATAGCCACCTGTTCCCTGCTTCCAGTTTCCAGGGAACACAGAGAAGAACACTTCCAAGGAGCACAGAGGGACGGTCCGGAAGGAAGGCACAGTCAGCAAAGGGCAATGGTAGCCAGAAACATCAGGAAAATCACGTGGCCTTCAGATCACCATGGGCAACACAGGAAGATTTTCCTCACAGTTCTTACATGTTCTTATTGGGAAATAAACACCTGCCCTGATGTTCTTTATTTTATGATAAATGCAGATGTAACACTGATTATCTGAAAATGGCACTTTTTTCTCTGTGTCTCCCAAGGGCTGGGACTAAAGGCTCGAGCCATCATGACCACATGATCCACATCCTTACAGTGAACAGAAACACATGGAAACCAGTTGGCAAAACAATGTGCACTGTTTCCACAAAGTGAATCTCTGAGTAGTCACAGGTAAGTGGCGAAGTGTGACCAGAGACCCAGCAACCTCTGTCTACTCTTGTGGCCCCTTAAGATGGCTGTGCTCACTTAGGCGCAGCCTAAGGGATCCAAAGCAATGTGTCTATTCTGGGGGCAGAGGGCTGAGCCTTGTGTGTGGCAGGTGCTTTGCCACTGACCTTTAGCCTCAGACCTTTACATTTTTTAAAAATTGGGACAAGGTCTTGCTAAAATTGTCCAGGCAGGCAGGCTTCCTCCTGCTTTAGTGTCCCAGGGAGCTGGGATTATAGTACTGTACCACTTGCCTGGCATTCATCTGTCCTTGATATTGGGCTTTTTCTCTCTTTTCCCTGGACCACTGTGGATAGTTTCAAAGAACCAGCCTCGGTTCGCTGGTCTGATCACTGACTATACCCTGAGACGGTCCTGATTATGTCTCTGTAGGGGTGCGGGTCCCTCTCCCCTGCTGTCACCAGGACAGGGTGCCTCCTCTGGAGTCTGCATCATCTTCCTGGGTTTTAGCATCTCTTTTTTTTCTTGGAGTGGAGTACCACTTGGTACCCACAGGACTCTTCCCTCTCTTGAGTATGACTGTGGTATCTTGCCTGGTGCCATCAGTGCCTCTCCATGGCACTGGGCACCCCTCCCTGACATGCAGGGGAGGAGTGCAGGGTCTCTGCTGCTAATAACTCATAAATGTTGAGACCCACTGCCTGCTGGATACCTCACCTGTATGTGCTTTGTGGTCCCAGAAGTGGTTGGGTGGGCAGTGTGCCACAGGGACTACAGAACACTGGCCAAGTTCAAGAGAGGTGTAGGGGGTCTCCATTACTGGGGCTGCAACTGACTCACCATCAGGCTTTATACTCTCTGCTCTGCCATTCATCACCATGGAGATGCTGCTCTGGGGAGTGTCACAGTGTGGCCCTAACCCACGTATTCAGCAAAGAAGGGACAAGATGCCAATTATGAAGTTTCTGTTTATTATTTTAAGAGTTTTTAGTGTTAGATCTTTGGTTTAGGGGCTTCATTCATTTCTATTATTATTATTAGTGCTGAGGATAGAACCCGAGGCCTTGTGCACCTCATTCAAGTACTCTCTCTGAGCCACAATTCTGTTCTGTATGGGTATTTGGGATACATCCATGTTAAGTGTACCACATGCATGCCTGGTGCCTGAAGAGGTCAGAAGAGGGTACTGGATCCCCTGGAACTGGAGTTACAGGTGGTTCTGAGCTTCCATATGGGTGCTGGGAACTGAATTGGGGTCGTCTGCAAGAGCAGCCTGTGCTGTTCCAGTCCCTGGAGTTCATTTTTTTTTTTTTTTTTTTTTTTTGGGGGGTTAAGGGTTTTATTGTGCAGAGGCATTTGGAAGAGTTCAGAGCAGAGAGAAAAACGGCAGACTGGACATGGCCAGGCCTAGGGGGTGGAGTTCATCTTTTAAAGTTATATTTTAGAACTTAGTGTGTGTGTGCATGTGCATGTGTGTGGTGGTGGCATGGCAGGCATGTGGGGGTGAGAGGGCAACTGTGGGAGTTGGCTCTTTCCTTCCACCATGTGAGTCCCGGCGTTGGTGGCACCAGCACCTTTACCTCCTCAGCATCTCGCCAGCCTATGACTTGAGGTAAGGGAGCAGCAGGTCCGGTCCTCTGCACGGGGATGGCTGCCTTGTCCTAGCAATACTTGGTCCACCCAGGTTGGGATAGACATGGCTCAGTGGCTAAGAGTGCTCCCTGCTCTTTCACGGTCCCACCACCCATGTCAGGTGGCTCTTGATGACCTTCAACTCCAGGTTCAGGGGATCCAGTGTTCTCTTCTGGCCTCTGCAGGCACTCTCACACACAACACAGCACACACTTATACATGCATAAGTAAAAAAATTCCAGGAAGTCATATTTCCTATTAGATGAGATGGCTCGTGCTCAGGGTGATATGGCCATTGACAATATTTATTAGAAAAAGAAAGAAAATGGGTGTGCTTTTCCCCTCTTGTATGCTTTTAGAGCCCTTGTCAAAAAACATGCCAGCACTACCGAGGCATTTTATTTTCCCCCCCCGAGACAGGCTGTTATTCTATAGTCCAGGTTGGCCTCAAATTCGTGAGGATCCTCCAGCCTCAGTCTCTTGGGTTCTGGTGTTACAAGTACGGGCTACTATGCCAAGTAGGCTACCACACTGTTTTGATCACTGTAGCTTTGTAGGAAGTTGTGAAATCAGCAAATTTGAGGTTTCAAGTTTAATTCCTTATTTTTTTTTTAAGGTTCTGTGTGTATGAACGTGTGTGTGTGTGTGTTTGTGTGTGTGTGTGTGTGTGTGTGTGTGTGTGTAAACCAGAGGCTGACATTGTTGTCTTCAGTCGTTGAGGTAGAGTATCTCACTAAATCCAGAGTTCATCAATTTGTCTAGGATGGCTGGCCAGTGAGCTTCAGAACTCTGCTGTCTCCTCTTCTCCAGTGCTGGGACAAGCAACCACTTTTTTTTTTTTTGGTTTTTCGAGACAGGGTTTCTCTGTGTATCCTTGGCTGTCCTGGACTCACTTTGTAGACCAGGCTGGCCTCGAACTCACAAAGATCCGCCTGCCTCTGCCTCCCAAGTGCTGGGATTAAAGGCGTGCGCCGCCACCACCACCCGGCGCAACCACTTTTTATGGTTGCTTGTCTTTTAAGGAGGTGTTGGGGTATTGAATTCAGGTCCTCATGCTGCGTGGCAGGCACTTTACAGAGAGCTGTCTTCCAGCACAACACTGATTTTGTCATTTGCTATTCTACAAGAGTCTGGAGCTAGAGTTCCTGCTTCTACAGAAAGACTACCGGAGTTGTGTTAGGGTTGCGACTCAGCCACCACGGGGAGCTCTGTCATCTCGGCAGTGACATTTTTCAGGTGACTTGACACCTGCTCTGCTCTCTGGTCCCTTTTAGCAGCACGATGTGGTTTTTGCGGAGCCCAGCATCTGTCTGTCTGGCTTCCTTCAGGCATCTTGCTGTTCTGTGATACTCTAAATGGGGATGCTCCCTTGGCTCCATTTACTAACCCGAGTGAGTGAGAAGCCCTTAGCAGTAGAAGCAGCCACAGTTAGTGGGGACCCATCTCCAGTGAGCTACCGACTCACAGGGGACCAATACTCAGGCCCAGCATGGTACCTGAGGGAGACAGTGCTTGATGACTTGAGATCCTCTGTATCAGGTGGAGGCAGAGTCCTAAATGACTGTCCTCTGTCATTCCAGGGCCCCTGCCCAGCTCCCCGCTGATGCCTGGCGTTTGGAAGCCGAGTGGAGCAACTCTTAACACACTACCAGGTCACTAGCAAGTAGGACACACCAGATTCTAACCTAGCTTTTGTGCATCCTACTGAGTGAAACCGGGACTAATCAAGTCACAGTAGCTATGTCCATTCCTCTGGAGCTGGGAATTTGGGTAGAGAAGTGTGGAACGTTTCCTGATATTAGACAGTACCGCTAACGAACCTGAGCTCCCCCTGCCCCCTACCCAAACTTCCTATGTCTGTCCCAACACTCTACCCAAGTTCCTCCCTTGGGTTCTTTTATGGAGGGAGTGTGTGGGCAAGGGCACATGGGTTTAGCATGCTACACTTGACCTGGTAGACCCATATGGAACACCTACTGCACTAAGAGACAAGGATGAGACCTTGCTCCACCTGGAGTAGGACCAGGGAACACAGCACAGCCAGTGCAAAGGACCTGTGGCCCTGATACAGCCAAGGCATGGGTGGGAGTGGGGTTCCCCAAGGATGGCCTTAGAGCAGACTCCCTGGCTGGAGTGATCCAGTGGGGTATAAGAATCATTTGCTAATGGAGCTGGGGGTACCTCAGCCTCCAGAAGGGGAGCTTTGGAGGTACATGTATAATAGGGGACCATCTATCAGAGGTAGAAACCTGTGAGTGCCAACATGGTCAGGACTTGTTATCCTTAGTGAGTAGACATCGTGTGTGTCAGACTCAATACTGTCAGGCCTCATCTACCCTAGGGTGAGAGGTCTCCCTGAGAAGGACTGGGCCACCTAGTTAGTGCTGCTAAGTCTCTTTGCTGGGTCCCTAAGGCCACCGACCACCATAAAGGCTAGAGTCTGTGGGATAGTGATAAGCTTTGCTCTGTGTTTGCCAAGGGAAGGAACTGGCCACTGACATCCATACCAGTTTATCCGCTGTGACTCCTACTGGGCCATGCTGATCTGAGGCCCTAATCCCACACTGTGTGCCAGTGTCATCAGGTGGACACTCCCTGTGTTCCCCACTCAGAGTGGCACTACTGGTGCCATCATCGTTCCAGAATGGCTCACGACAGCAGATACCACAGGGGTTGTCTGACCTTGGGGCAGTGTTGGGCTCTGTAAGAATCAAGATGCAGCTGGGCATGGTGGTGCACACCTTTAGTCCTGGCTGAGTTCAAGGTCAGCCTTGTCTACGTAGAGACCCTGTATCAAAAGAACTAACAAACAAAGATGCCAGTGAACCTCCCTGGGTCATACAGCATGACTCTATTGTGTGAGTAAATCCAGACCCAGGAAGCAGCACAGGACTCAGTGGCTTCTGGGTGAAGATGACATTCAAGAGCCAGCAGGGGCCCAGGTCCTACCTGTCCTCTGACTGAAGTCTGTCAGATCTTGTCTCTCTTACAAGAGGCATCCTGTTGGATTCTGGTTGGCCCAGGGCCTGGCTCCTTCCCACAGCTCTTGTCCCCTGCACAGGCCCCAACACTTGTATTTAGCTCTGCTGGACCTGTAGCCCCTCTCCAGGATCCTTGGGAAGGAGGGGACACATGGCTGGACCAATGCCCACAAGTGTGTATCTGGGGGCCTGAGGCTTCTCCTGCTGAGCTGATACTGGTCCCGGCAGCCTGGCAAGGGCATGGAGAGCTCACGATGAGTTCCAGTGTGGGCACCTAGGTGCCACTGTCCTGGGTCTTCAGACTACCCAAGCAGCTGGTGTCCCTGCTGAGAGCCCACACCCCCATGTCTGCTGCCTGGGGCATGGACAGGACACCCCCAGGAAGGACTGCTCAGGCTGCAGGCTGCCAGTCACTCCTGTGGTGGTCATGGCAGACTTGCTGGCTCCAGTCTCATTGCTCTGAGGCTTGTCTGTCCTTGACACACACAGGGTGCCCTGTTTCCTTGGGAGCTGGAACACGGGCTCTCTGTTTGCACCTGGGTTGGCCGTCCCCCCCAGACAGGCTGAGGGGGTGTTCTGCACAGACCACACTTGTGCCCACCTCGACCAGCCTCCTCAGCTGAACCTTTTCCTTGTCCCTTCTGGGATCCTCTGCAGTGTGGCCCAGGGGCGGGCAACATGGGCTCCAGATACCATGCTTGGCTAGAAGGGGGATGGGGAAGTGCTCCCAGAGTCTCTGCATACCTTGCAGCTGGTGAGCCCGGGCAGCTCTGTCCATTCAGGGAAGGGAAGCCTTATGCACCTGGCCAAGGCTCCCACCGACGTGATTTTGCTGGGTCCCTCTGCAGGTCACCCATGTGAGGCTGGAATATGGCCACAAGCTGGTGACAGGGCTTCGACCCATGCTTCTCATGTATCCCTACAGTGGGGTGTGCAAGGGACCCCTGAGCTCATGTTTCATGGATGTGTGCCCAGGTGGTGTATAAGGATCCTGGGGAGGACCCAGGCTGAGGACAGCAAGCCTCCTTTCCCTGAGGGAGAAGGTGGTGCTGACTTTGTGTTGCCACACTGGACTTGTGATGAAGACCTGGCCATGGGCTGGAGTAGGAGTGTGTGGTTGGGGCTAAGTGGGAACCAGCCTCTAGGTCAGGGACTCTGAGGACCCCTGGGGTTGCTACCATAGCTCAAATCCCAAATGACTGTCATCCAGACATGGGCAGTGGCTCCAGTGACGTGGATATAGGTAGCAGTGTGATACTGGAGACAGGTTAAGGAGGAGGTGACCCCACTGTGTGGTTACATGCAGGGCATGGGGGTGACTGCGACTTCTCTCCATAGGAAGAAGGAATGGGAAGGTGTCGGGGACAGAGGCAGGAGACCGACATTGTGAAAGAGCAACCTTTTTCAATTCTCTTCTTGGCAGGACCCATGGCTGCCTGGTTACTGTATGGTACCCATGGCCACAGCAGAAAGTACAGGTAGAAAAGCAGTTAGTGTCTGGTCTTTATTTCAGGGTGTGTCTAGATGGGCTTTTGGCAGTGGCCATTCCCGAGTCCTAAAGTAATCCTTCAAATCCTCAAGGCGGAGTGGGGGGAAATAAGGACCAATCCGCTTGCGTATCCACCACTTGCCCTGGGCAGCATGCTGGCCACTGGGGAGGCTGAACCGGTATCGGTAGTGTTCTCCTCGGATCCACCTGCGGGGTACAGTGTATCAGCCTGCTGAGTCTTTGCTCCCCCAGGCTCCTCTACATCTCAGAAGGCAAGCCAAGACCCCTGAAGTCTGTGGGTGGAGCCCCATCAGCCTCACATTCCCAGGCCCATTACAAATCTTGGATGTAAAACAGGCACATTTGGGCTCCAGTAATGGCGCATACTGTTATCTTGGGACTTGAGGGAGACCTTAGGTGATGCCCTGTCTCCGTGATCCACCCTCTCCAACTTGTCCTACCAGGGTGTGTGCAGGAAACAGCAAGCCTTGGGACCAGGGAGGGACATGCTGTCTTTTGGGTGTGGGTCTTGAGGTATCATTGGTTCTGGGTGGGACTGTCATCTTTCCTTCTTCTGGTGTACAAACCAGTGGGTAAGGGTCCCTGAGGGTGGGTACTAGTGGCCAGTGTGGGCATGAGGCTTGGTAGTCCTGAGCAGAGCCACACTGGTCTCCATTGGTGGGTATGGAGAGGGCATGCCTCGGAGATTGCCACAAAGTCCCCGTTCTGAATCTGGGGTCCTGACCCTATATTTCACAAAGCTGGGGAGGGCAGGGATACAGGGCCTCTGGGAAGGTCCCTGCTGTGTGACCACTCTGTCTTCTCTGAATTGGGTTCTCTTGCTTTCATTTTCACCTTAAAACACAGTCAAAGGTCTAGGGCTGCAGGACCTGGACACCACCTACAGCCAAAGAAGGTGAGGTCCTGGGTCAGGTGCCCAGTGTTGGGCCTGGGAGGTTGGGAAAGAGCCAGAGCCTCATGCTTTCCCTGGCAGGTCTGTGGGGGTACCAAGGAGGACTGACACCTCCCCTGGAAAGTTCTAGAACCTGGCTGTGCTGTTTAGTCTTTATTAATGGGACACAAACTAGAGACAGCTGGGAAGAGAGAACCTCAACTTCCGAGTAGTTGCTATCAGACTGACCAACAGGTGTGTTTGTGTGGCGTCTTCTTGACTGGTGATGGATTTGGGGGCTCAGCACACTGTGAGGAGACACTCACAAGCACGTGGCCATGGGCTGTAGAAGAAGGCAAGCTGAGCAAGCCTGGGGAGCAAGGCCATGAGCAGGGTCCTTCTGTGGTCTCTTCCGCCTCCAGTTCTGCATCTGAAACTACTGCCTCGGCCTTCCCTTGATGATGACCGGTAAGCTAAAATAAACCCTGTCCTTCTCCAAGTTGTTTTGGGTCATGGTATTGATCAGCCATGGAAATCAAGCAATGACACTGACTGTAGCGGGTGTTTAAGATCGGACTCAATGGGCAACATCTTCCAAACCACAGCAGGGTATCCCAGCTAGGACCTGACAGTCCCAGCAGGGCACCCGTCATACCACCCTCCCTCACTATCTGTGCTCTTTTGGCTACTTCAAGAATGCTAAATAAATGGACTGTGCAGCATGAGGCCCCTAGGGCTGGCTTCTTCTACTCAGCATGGCATTCTAAAAGCTTACCGGTGTCATATGCCTTGTGCTGCTGGGCACTAAGCACTTGGTGAGGCAGAAAACACCCTGACAGGCATGTCTCAGGGTCTGTCTGGGCCTCCTGTGGAAGGGCAGTTGTGCCATTTTCAGCCCTGGCTGTCAAAGCTGCTGTGACTGTGGGTTTTACAGGGATTGGTCTCGTTGTACTGGGTGAAATGGCTGTCCATGAGCTCTGTGGCTGGGCTCAGCTCAGCTTTCATTTTCCAGGGGCCACTGAGTTGTCCTCCAGGGAGGTGGTGGCGCTTGCCTCCCTAGCAGTCCTGACAGTGCTCTGACTTTTTTTATATTATTCAAGTTGTCACTGTTCTGTTTCCACCACACTGAGAGGTGTGGTGGCGGCCCTCCTTCCAGGCTGATGGAACCTTCCTGCTTCTCCCTGTTCAGCTCCTTCCCACACACTCGTCCCACATGGGTGGCACATTCCAGGTGACAACTAGTCCTGCTGCTTGGTGCTGCTGTGAGAGGAGTGGCGGGCTCCCGCTGTAGATGTGAGCTCACTGCTTCCTCTTCCAGCTCCATCTTCCTCACGTAATTTGCAGCTTTGTCATGGTATGTATACTTCAGTGGGCGAGGATGCCACAGCCCTTGCCTCTGATAACCCATCTGCACTGAAGTCGCTCTTACTGTTATGTTAGCATTCCCACCGCTTTACTTCTGATTGGTCTATATCAGTTTGAGGTGAGCCTGCATGCCTGTCTGTCTGTGTACCACACGTGTGTCTGATGCCAGTGGAGGTCAGAGGAAGGTGTTGGATCCCCTGGAACTAGACTTAAAGATGACTTCGAGCCCCATGTGGGTGCTGGGAACCACACCCGGGTCCTCTGCAAGGGTAGCAAGTGCTCTGATCCACTGAGCCATGTTTCCAGCCTTTTTTTTTTTTTTTTTAAGTGATTCTTTTTAGAAGGCTGGAGACATAGGTCAGTAGGTATAGTGTTTAAGTTGAGCCCCAGAACCCACATTAAAAAAAAAAAAAAAAGCAAGTACAGTGGTGCACACTTGTAATCCCAGTGTTGGGGAGGTGGGAGAAAGAGGATCTCTAGGGCTCTCTGGTCAGCCAGCCTTGCCAAATTGGTGAGATCTGGATCTCAGTGACCTTTGACCCTCATGGCAAGGTGGTGGCTCTGGCTGCTCAGTCCCTTCACTGTCTACCGTATCTAGATGTCTACTGTGCCTTGGTCTGCATCTCCCCAAGATTTACCATCTGGAGTTCCCTTTGTTTACTGACCTGTCAGGTCTGTGTCTTTTGCCAACTCTGAGAAATCTTCACTAATTCCTTCCCAGTCCCTCAGGGACTTTGCAGATCCATTCTGGTTCTTGTTGCTGTTCTAGGCCCCATGCTCTACCCAGGCACTCGGCTGGCTGCTTACATCGGTCACTGCTCCCTCACACTCCCGTTCTTCCT
Source organism: Lophiomys imhausi (assembly GCA_907164525.1). NCBI lineage: Eukaryota > Metazoa > Chordata > Mammalia > Rodentia > Muridae > Lophiomys > Lophiomys imhausi. Next base: position 1,107,607 of record CAJQZJ010031764.1, read on the forward strand.
CTCCTCCTCCAGGGACTGTGCTTCTTGGTTCTGAGTCTCTCCCTCAGTTCTCCCTATCTTCTGTTTCTTTGCTGACTCTTTTCATGAGTGCTGTGTTCATAATCTCCTCAACCGTTGTCGTCCATCGACTGTCTATTCCCCCATCAGCTCAATGTCTTCCTGGTTCTTGTGTGCTTTTCTTAACAGTTTGAGTGTTAGGGATCCCAAACCACATTTGAACCTCCTGTTGGGTGGCTTCTTCTAACTCCACACTAGAAGCCCAGACTTTCTACCTTGCACCCTGGCACTGCCAGGTAAAGGTGGCAATCTAAGGCTCCCACTAATGACATGAAACCAGGCTGGCACTGCTTGCTGTGGTGAGTGTCTGGGCCACCACAGGACCTTCCAGCAGCTCAGTGAGTGGCCTCTCCTTTTTCAGAGTAGAGTCCACATGCTCCTGGTTCTTCTTGCTAAGGGTGGCCATTTGCTTTGTGGTTTTGGCTGGAGTAGAGTGGGCTTGCTGTAGCTCCTGTCTCTCCAGCAGTTCCTCTCTGGGCATTTTCTCCTGCTTCATCTCCATGGACAAGAAGCAAGGCAGCAAGAAAAGCTGGTGCTACCGAAGGCTGATGTTGGGGTCCTGGGGTCCCCTGCTAGGCCCCTCCCCACACTGTTCAAAGCTCCTGTGTTTATTTCATGGGCAGCACCTAGGCTCAGCGCAGGGTAGAGAGGAGTCTGATCCACCCTCCCACCATGGCGACACCACCCATTTCAGAAAAACCACAGCTGGCAGTGGGGTCAGGTGGAGGTCACGTTCTGCAGCCAGAGTGTGATCATGCCCCTCTGCTAGGTGGTGCTCTGTGGCATTTACTGGATTTCAACTGCTTTGTGTATACATTAATAACGAGTATCAATTCACTACCGATTCTCACAAAAGGCAGTGAAGTTCTATCTTCACATTCCGAGTATCTGCCTGCAGGCTTTGTCTACACAAGGGGCACCTGACCACATCCTCAGAGCCTCTGGCTGAATCACGTAACCTCATCCTAAGCCTAGGCCTATCCCTGGCAGATGGGACACAAACTGAAGACAGCAGCCAGGAGGTTGGTCGGCAAAAAGCTTTCCTGAGTCTGGAAGGACACAGCTCTGTGCCAGAGATCTTTGGCTACTGGCAAACCTGGGAACATTATCCGTTTCAGTGTGTGCCTAGTCCAGACCTCCTGGCGGCTGCAGGGTGCTGGACAGAGGGGAGTAGGGTGATAGGGGGAGTGAGAACAGTGGGCCCTAGCAAGGGATGTCCCCATGTCCCCAGAGAATTGTGGGGAGGCACTTGGCTGGATCCTTTGCCTGGGCTGCCACCCTTGCAGCTGCTCTCTGCCCCTCAGCACTTCTCCTGACAGCCCGACAGCTGTGGGCAGCTCCAGGTGCAGCTGTCCTGAGGCTTCTCCAGCGAGAGACAGGACCGTGTTATCTGTCAGGGTGAGCAGCATGCAGGGGAGGGACAGGGCCAGTCTCCTAGTCTCTGGCTGCTACTGAATTCCACATCATGTATCAGGGTGCCCAACCCAGGCCCTAGTGGATGCTGCCCATGGACCATGGGCTGGGGTGAATAGGGAGACTCTTACCTGGGGGGACCCCTGCCCTCAAAGGGGTTGTGGGCCAGTAGGGCCAGGGCCTCCGTGTCACCAGCTAGGAGCTTGCCTGCCAGGTGGAGGATCCACTCATTGTGCTCATACGTCTGCAAGGACAATGTTTGTGAAGTCAGGTATGGGGACAGTTATTCCCCAGTAAGCTGGCACCCGGCCTGGTGCAGCCCCTGTCTGATCACTCTGCTCGTCCCCTGTGCTCCACAGCTGGCTAGAGTATGGCATGGTCAACTGTGCCAGGGTTGGGTTTCCCCTGGCCCACTCTACAACCTTCAGGAACTGCTTCCTGTTCTTGGGGGGGGGGTATGTGTCTCACCTGAGGGTTACTCACTCACAAACCAGCTCTCAGCCATGTTTTCTACCTGGCTACTTGCCCTAGCCTTTGGTGTGACTGTGAGAGGTATGAGGACCGAAGGTGTTGGATCCCACACGGCAACAGCACTAGCCTGGGCCTTGGGAGAGCTGAGCTATCTGCAGGAACCTTTTCCAGGCAGGTCTGGGTCAAGGCAGGGCCTCCCTAAGTGCTGTGGGTGGGATACACCTCTAAGGAGAGGTCCCCTCCTCTAGGATCCTCTTGGTGGGAGTCTGAGCACCTTTTGCAAACAGCATGCACACAGGTCCTGTCCGTGGAAAGAGGAGCATTTGCCTTCAGGTCAGAGCATCATGGTGGGGCACCATTACCTGGAAAGCTGCGAACCACATGAGCCAGTCCAGGCGGTAGTGGTATGGAGAGATAAGGCATGGCCGCCTCCAGGGGTCGCCTGGTTTGCACTTGAACTCGTAGTCCTCCCACACTGCATCAGGCGCACTGGCATTGGGGCTAGCCATGCCCTGCAGGATCACTTCAGTTCGTTCCTTGGTGATACTGGGAGAGATGAAGAAGGCCAGTATGTCCCCAGTATCTACCTTCCCCCAGCTCCAGGAGCCCTCGCTTCCCAAAAGTGAGTCGGGATGGACAGGTGGGTAGAGCCCAGTGCCCCGGCCAGGATTCCTGGTCCATACCTTCCAAAGGCCCCATAGGTGTTGACGATCCTGAGTGGGTTGAAGGAGGTGTTCATGACCTGCTTGGAGCTTAGCAGGTTGATAACCACAGGCACGCTGAGCCAGGCCACCAGGATGCCCAGGGAGACGTTGACCACTCTCCGCACCAAGGAGCCTAGCCCGGGGTGGGGGTGGAGTTGGTTCTCACCAGCCAGGCTCATGATCCCAGGGCACAAAGCTCTGCTATCCTTTCAGAAGACCTTGGCTGCTATTCTGCCACTCTAGGCTCAAGAAGGTCTACAGACATACCCAGAGGGCCATGTAAGCTGCTGCCTTCCAACCCATGGGCTGAGAAAGTGCCCTGAGCCACAGTCCCTTATGCCTGAGTCGAGAGCACCTCCTGAAGCCAATGTGAAGAATGAAGTCTAAGCAGGGGGCCTTGGAGTGTGGCTAAAGGGCCGACTGTCCTTGGTCCTGGTATGGTGAAGGACCCTAGACAGTAGATGCTCCCTCCCAGGGCCTGTGGTACCCACCCTTCTCTTCTGAGTGCTGTGGAGCTGGTGGTACCCAACCTTCCTACATATTCATGAGACAGGCACGAGGGTCATGGGGCTGGTGTGCAGGGGGGTGAGGTGCGGCAGGGGGGTGTTTCCTGGTTTACCTACCACGTCTTGGCTTGGGCTGGACCCTTTGTGTATCTTCCCTCTGTATCTCCAGAACTTGGTTCTTTAGGCCTTGAGGTCCTGAGGGAAACAGGAATCCCAAGGCTGCATCGTCGAAGCAGGCAAGGCTGGGCACGATAGTGAGCCAGTTCAGGAAGCTCAGGTTCCCACTGATGATGAGGATCACCTGTGGGTGCAGACTCACACTGTGGTACGCTCGGGACCCAGGCCTGCCTCCCTCTCTGTGTCTGTGCAGGGTGCCCCTGCTTCAGTAGCCCAGCAAATGCTCCAGAGGGGCTTCTGAACACTTCTATGTCATTCTCTCAGCCTGGGGCTGTGATCCCAAGTCCTCTCTAAATTTGCAGGTCCCACTGAGACCCCCAGTACAGAGCCTGCTACAGGTGGATGTAGAACTCACACAAGAATTGGCGAGCCCAGGAAAGGCTGCAGAGGGTTTGGCTCAACCTATCTGGGTGGTGGCCTGAGTATCCAGGGCTCCCTGGGAGATACCACGTGGCAGCTCTGGTTAAGGCAGGTCTAGTGGAAGGAGCTTGAGGTACAGACCTTGCCTGTAGGTGGGGGCATGAGAACCCAGAAGGACCTGGAGCTCACAAAAAGCAAAACAGGAATAGGAGACAACACCAGGACCTAGAGCTGAAGACAGTGAAGTAACCACCACACAGGCCCTTGAGACTGGAGGACAGTGGCATCTGACCAGGAGTCATGAATGAGAGGGATAAGAGGTTGGGATGCCTGGCTTCAGCCTAGACCTTCAACCTGACTGAATGGATACACTGATCAAATGGCAAAGCACGCCTGTGCTGTGTGTAACTCAATGGCTTCTAACTAGCTTTACGGCTGTGTAGTTACACTAGCGAGACACCCCTACCCTGAGACATTCCATGGAGACCGACAGCCAGCACCCCTTACACCCTGATGATACGGGCCCTCTCAAGCTTCATAGAACGGCAACTACAGGGTGGCTTCTCGGCTTCTGTGGAAGGTCACCCTATAGGGACAATATCTACCTTAGTGTCCTTGCTTGTGTTCCTGTGGTAGACATGGCTTGCGCTGAGCCATGAGGTAGGCTGATGGTGACCCTTCTGACTACTTTCCAAGATGGCCACAGAGCTTCACACTCCCGCAGCTGGGGCTGAAGGCTGTGGCTCAATGTTATTAACATACGGTGCTGTCACCTGGCTTGCAGGCTCAGGGTGGTCACCTGCAGTGATCAAGGTACTGAGTGATGCTCAGCGGTATGTCACCCTCCTCTCTCTCCCTGAACACTTGGGTGCCTCTTTGCTGAGCATGAGCACCTCCCAGCATCCCTTGTTGGCTACTTACCCACAGTCACACCCTGCCCACCTTTCTATTGGGTGGTCAGAAGGTTTAAGCTTTCTCAGATTACAACCAGTGATTTCTATCCCATCCGGGAAGCCTCTACCCACTGTGAGAGAGAGGTCTATGAGCGTAGGGCCAGTTATTCTCCCCTCCCTTTTCGGTATCCACTGTGGGTGGACATGGTGGAGTGACTGGGACAGACAGGTTCTGTTTAGGTCTAGTATGACTCAGAAGGTGAAGAGATGGTGTGGGGTGAGAGGTCTCCTGAAAGGAGGGTAGAGGAGGCAGCTTTGACTTCACAGAGTCGGAGGGAGAGATAAGAAGCTGGATGAGCCATGCCTTTGGAGCCCAGGGGACAGACAATGGCTGAGGAGAGCTCCTGACCATGGTCTCGGTAGGCTCAGGAGTGGTCCCTTGGCTGTGGACTGTTAACTGCGACTACAGCAGCCACAAAATGCAGCAGCTGAGAGTCAACGCTCACTTGTACTGAGGCATGCAGGCCTGGCTTCCCTGGGGTTCTGTGGAAGACATCTAAGCATCCCTGTCTGTCCCTGGAAGCAGTGCCAGCCTACCTGCCACCCTTGGTGGCTGGCCTGGCCCACAGAATAAAACCTCACAGGACAGCTGGACATGGCTTTCATATGGGTCTGCCCCTTCTTGAGGGCCAGTGAAAGAACCCAACTGGATCCAATGTCTCTCTCTTTTCTGGCCCTGGGTTGACTAGACCATGACGTGCATCTCTTTCAGGCCAGGTGCAAAAGAAGGCCAAGGCAGGCCAGAGGCCAGGGTCAGTGTGGCTGGTGAAGAACCAATGGCCTCGCTCTCACCAAAATGTGTCTCAATGCCCCAGCGTACTTGGCAAGAAGGGTTTTAAGACTGGCCTCGCCCTTTCCCTCTTGCTTATGCCTATAAGGAGGCACCCGCAGTCTGGATGTGAATTCCCATAGACCCTTTGCCCCTTCAGGGGCTGCAGCAATGGAGACCTGCATACAACATTCGTACTGTGACAAGATCTACCCTTGATGGCGGGAGTGGTCTCACAGGTTATCAGGACTCACCCTGAACTGGCTTCCACTCATACACCGACCCACACAACACAGCTCTCTGTCTTCCTTCCTTAAACATCCACACATGAGGAAAAGGCTGGGAAGGAGACCCCAAGGGTCTCCACACACCATCCCCTCAGTCTCTGTGTGGCCTTAAACAGCATTATACAGCACCTAGGGCCCAGATGTGTGCTCTCAGCAGAAATGTGAGAAATGCGTTCTTTTTCAGCACCTCACACACAGAAGGGCCATCCCAGGCAAACTTCCTGCCTTGCCAGAGCTGCAGAGCTCCCAGGTCTCAGTGTCTTCCTCAGCACCCCATGATTTCCCAGGAAGGTGACCAGCTCCGGTCTAACCTGCACCTGTGGCTTTTTGTGCTTCTGTGATCTGTACATTTGTTGTCCCTAGCTAGTGGAACTTGAGGGAGTGACTTGTCTCTAGTCCCTGCTGCAGTGGACTACATGGGGCATGTAGCTGCATCTCGGCACTCTGGTGACCCCTGCTGAGCTTCACCTCCATTCCTGAGCTGGGGTGCCTGCTGTGCCCACTCTCACACGTGCACTCAAATCTATTCTGTTTAAAATGTCATCCAGTCCACATGAAATGGAGTCCTGGAGTAGGAAATATGAACAAATCAGTCCCTCAAGTTGCCCTAGTTGGTGACAACAATGAAGGCACAGATCATGGAAGCTCAGGAAATCACAACCAGAACGGGCTTGAAGAAGCAACACAGGTCCCGATCCAATTTCCAAAACCCGAGAGAAAAGACACATTATATAGAAGAGCAGAGACAAGAGCGACAGTCAACAGCATGACACATACAGGAGCAGGGACAAAGATGACATTGACTGCACAGCTGGAGCAATGTGTGATAGAGGACCAGGGAAGGACACCCTTTGGAGGTACCAGAGGAAACTGTCAAGCAGCTGGGTGTGTTGGCACATGTCCCAGAATGCAGGACATGGAGGCACGAGGGAGGGCTGAAAGTTCAAGGCTGGCCTCAGCTACATGATGAAGTCTACCTTTAAAAAAAAAAAAAAAAAAAAAAGTGAGGTGGGTGTGGTGATGAGTGGCTTTAATCCCAGCACCGAAGAGACGGAGCACTGTCAGTTTGAAGTCAGCCAGCTCTACAGAGTGAGACCCTGTCTAAAAAAGTGAGAGATGCTCCTCAAGAGAACTTTAGTAAACGTAAAAAAAAAACAAGTGAAACGCTCTTCAGACAGAACCTGCATTTCTATGTAAGTGGGGAGCTATCCAGCTCAGAGTGCTAAAAATGTGACATGCATATTAGAATTTAGGTATTTGGGGAAGGAGGGATGGCTCAGTAGTAAAGAGCACTTGCTGGTCTTGCAAAGGACCCGAATTTCCCCAGCGGCACAAGGTCTGAGACCCTGTTCTGGACCTCGCGCCTGCACTCACATGTGCATGTCCCCACCCCCACTTTATACACACACTTTAAAGAATCTTTAAAAATTTAAGTCAGCCGGGCAGTGGTGGCGCACGCCTTTAATCCCAGCACTTGGGAGGCAGAGGCAGGCAGGCAGGCAGACCTTTGTGAGTTCGAGGCCAGCCTGGTCTACAAAGCGAGTCCAGGACAGCCAGAGATATTCAGAGAAACCCTGTCTCGAAAAACCAAAAAAAAAAAAAATTTAAGTCTTTAAAATTCTTTATATGTAAAGAATATATCATGACTGAGATAGCTGAAAGCAATGGGCACACAAGTTAACCTGTAACAGAACTGTTTCGTTTTTGAGACAGGGTCTCTAGGCCCAGATTGTTCTCAAACTCCCAAACCTCCTGTGTCAGCCTCCTGAGTGGGGGTTCCAGGTGTGTACTGTTCTCTTGGTTTACTTTTGATATAACAGGACAATTGTCACATGTGGGAGGGAGGCCGCCTGGGCTGACGTGTGTCTAGCTGCTTGATAAAGTGTAGTTTGTGGGGCTACTGTGCAGGTCCAGAAGAGAAGCATTTGAAACACCAGCCAGAATGATGACTGCCCTGCCAATGTACTGGGCATCACCCTCCCACCAAGGGTCTGGACAGAATAAAAGGGTCCAGGAAGGGCACATTTCCTCTCCCTGAGCGGGACGTCCACCTCCTCTTGCTCTGGCCTGTGGGTTCCAGGTCCACAGGTAAGGCCAGGAAGAAGACCAAGGTTCTTGGTCCTTGAGTTTGGACTGGGACCAAACTACCAGCCTTCTTTCTTGGGTTCCCAGCTTGCAGATCCTGACTTCCCATGGTGCAACAGGCTGTGTGCCCTCTAATCTGTGGGCCCTGTTGGTGTTTTCCTCTATGGTGGAAGTGTGTGAACTGTATTTACTCCTGTGCAGCACACTTCTGTGTCAGGCACCTCTCCACTTAGTTTTCAGGGGCTCGTGGCAGGCCTTTATTCCTTCTTTTCCCAATCATGGTTATTTTCATGGAAAGCAAGGCGTAGAGAGGTGTTGTTGGGGCTCTCGGTGTGTCTGGAGACACTGCTCAACGCCGCTGGACTAAGGGCCTCAGGTGGCACCCCACTACTACAGTCATCCGGCATCCCTTAGGCTGCAGTTTTAGAAGCTGTTGCCTTGGAGTCTGTAGTCAGCGCCTTCTTGGAGGGCAGCTGGCTCACGTGACAGATGGTGACTTTGAGTCCTCACTAGTCACTGTTCTCCTTCCACCAGTAGACACCTCAGGCAATTCAAATCGTGTCCAGCTTCCACGCAGGGAGGTTGCATGCAACTCAACCCCTTGAGGAGAGGCCATGGCTCACTGCTCTGCAGGGACATCATGTTCACCTGTTGCAGATGCTTGTCTGGCCATGCTCTGGTGAGGCTGGGTCAGACTCAATGAGTTGAACTGCTGATGGCCTAGAACATTTCAATGAATGAGGCTGCCTCAGCTGCCTGACAGTCACGGTTACAGACCGGGCAGCTCTGAATGACACAGCCCCACTCTGGTGGGGGGCCGCTGGCATGAACCTATTTTGAAAACTCCCCCCAACCAGGTGGGAAATCCCAGAGAACCAAGCCCCACAGAGCCCACTTTGTATTTACTTGTTGCGGAAAAGCCTACAAACATAACCGAAGGAGGGCAGGGTTTGCCTCATGGTGGGAGGCAAACAGTCTGTCAGGGAGGGGAAAGCATGGCAGTGGGAACCTGAGGTGGCTGGGCACATTATGGCTGCAGTCAGGAAGCAGAGGGGGATGGATGCTGGTGCTCAGCTCCCTTTTCTCCCTCTTCCTGCTTCATTCAGCCTGTGGGATGGTATGACCCATGTTCAGGACGGTGGGTCGTTCCTCTTCAATTAACTCTCTCTGAAACACCCCCGCAGACACGCCCAGAGGCATGCCCCCTAGAGAGGAGTCTAAATCCAGCCAAGGTGATGATGCAGGTTACCGGTCATCAGGTGAAATCCTGTTTCTAATAAGGCACTGAGGAGAGCCTGGGACACTTCGCTCAGATGGACGGATGGTGGCTGTGCTCAGGGGTCAGGCCTGCTCAGCCCACGCAGTTCAGGATCCCTCCCCACGGTCTATTTGCTCAGTAAGACTGGAATTCATCAGGCAGCACCCGGCCCAAGTGCTCCAAAGGGATCTTATCTTTCTTGTTTTCCTTCTGGCGTCACTGCAGTCATCTCCTCTGAGGGACATGAATCTCGTCACAGCCCATCTGTGTTTACCTCTGGCCGGTAGAGTCCTCAACAAACTCTCAGTGAGCTCTGCAGATGACCGGCTTGGGGCAGGGCCCTCCCTGTGCTGCGGAACGGGTGAGGCTTGGGGACAGCAGAAGAAGATGAACGTGTGTTGGTGGAATTTAGCCCCAGAGAGGCATAGCAGATGTTCCAGGCAGATGCAACATGACCCCAAAAGGAAGAGTGGGGGTTTTCTGGATGTCCTGCTGGGCTTGCAGTTACCACATAGGACACATGCTTGCAGGCAGGCTTCCGCAGGGGACACAGGAGTTTGAGAGGACCTTCCAGAAGACATGCATGTAGTCACAGGGACCTTCCACAGAAGACACATGTGTGCTCCAAGGCATCTGGTAGCCCCATGTGGCCTTAGCAGAGGAATCAACCTCAAACGCTGCCTCTCCCAAGATCTTCTCCTGCCTTCCCAGCCCTGAGTCTCAGGCCCAACCCCATCTCCTTCTTGTTCCTTGGAGGGGAATGATACCATGGTGGGCCTCGGATGTCCTGACCTAGCTCAGCGGTGGAGGCTGACCATCCGCCCCTTCCGGGGTCATCCCCTCAGAGCTCTTTGGCCCTTCCCAAGTGGATCCTACGGCCTTGCGGGGATCCTAGGAGCAGCTGTGTAAACTGAGTGTGGGAGGAAGAGAGTGAACTCAAACTCTGCCTGGCCCACAGGAAGGAACGCAGGAACCAATGGGACGGATGCAGTGCAGCTCTGCTCCAGGCTGTACTCAGATGCCTCAGGGTGGCAGGTGCTGTGTGCCGGCCAGAGCACTGCATGGCAGAGAGCCCACAGCCACTCTTGACACCTTCCAAGGGGGCTCTTGGGATGGTAAAACCCATATCCTGCTCACCCCGATCCTATACTCAACTCTGTTTCATGGGCAGGAAGCATCTCAGCTGGATCTGGGGGGCATCAGACTAGGCCTGGGGGGAAGCCATAGCCTCGGTTATCTTCATTTCCTTCTGGACACTGTGGCCAGTTCCGTGTTCTCCACCATGAGAGCCAGGTGGAAACTGCTAGCCAGGGAGCCCCCGCTGACCCAATGGATGCTGGGGATGCCTTGCTTCCTCTGCAAGGACTACAAGAAGATAATGGTGGCTCAAGTGGCTGGTAGCTCCTGGAGGGTGTGGTGCAGGCTTCATTTTCTATGGTGTCCTACCTGGGGATTTCTGGGAAAAGCTTGAGGCATGGCCCCAAGCTTCCTTGCACACAAGGAAGAGGAGACTCCTGAACCCCAGGAGACCCCTGCACCCAAGACACCTGCTATGCCCAGATGTGGACTCTTGATACCTACGCAGCTGAGGGCCTGCAGGCAGCAATTCCCAGCATCATGGCAGCCCCCCCCTTCACCCCCTAGTGCTTGGTGTGGAACACATGCACCTGTCTTGGTCGTCACACCCTGAGGATCTGGGTGATATTTTGGAAGGCCAAGCCTAGGCACCAACTTCCTTTCTAGGCCATCCAGGCCCAGGAGCATCCCCCCCCCCCAATCCAACCCTACACATGGGCCAGAACAAAATGGAGGCCAAGGCTATGACTCTTCCCCTGTGCCTGGCCATCCAGCTGGATGGTCCTGCTTCCCAGGCAGGGCAGGTTCTGGGTCTGGGGGCCGGTAGGATACATCTTTTTGTCATCTCAAGATTGGCACTGTTTGTGGCCTCCAGAAGACGTGTGGGAGACAGGCACTCCATGGGGACATCGGCTCTGAGAAGTAGTTAAGCCAGAGAGAGAGAGATGTGAGGAGCCTCAAACACATGACTGAGTGAAGCTGGCTACCCAGGATGTGGTACCAACTCCGAGATGCTTGGGAGAGACTGAAGGCCAGGGGTCAGCATGGAGGTAGATGAAACAGTGTTCACCAAGGGCTCTCAGGGGAGGAAGGCGTGACAGTGACAGTACATAGCCATTCTCCATGGTCTGAGCCACAGAATGCTCTGTGGACTTTGGTGAGTCATGTGTCATCACCGCACCACCATCTTGCACCCCATCAGTGTGAGGTGGGGACTTGGAGCACACAGAATTGTCTGTGATCTCTGCATAGCTTCAGGAAGTGTCCTCAATACAAAAAGGAGCTGACATGTTACAGCATTGAGAGCTGGTGTGAACAGGTAGGGACCAGAGATGGTTTAGCAGCCAAAGGTCACTGTGGCAAAGGTGCCAGTGAGACTCGAACATCTTCTCACAGTCAGTCATGATTTACACAGTCTTGCTTAGAGAAAAAGAACACGGGGAGGAGAGATAGGCTCATGGATCCCCCTCTCCCCTTTCCGCTAATAAATATGAAAACAGCTGAAGCAGACATATTTATTCCCAGGAAAATGGGGGCTGCCAAAGCTGCCGTGAGAAGGCTGTCCACAGCCACAGGCCTGGCCACTGAAAAGCTCTCAAATCTTTGCTTAGAAGCTCACCCAGCACTGCTCAGGCTTCTGAGAACAGGCTGCCTGTGTCTCCATGGGCCCGTCAGAGAGAGAGGGGCTTATCTTTTGAGTGTGGGGCAATGAGCCCAGACAGGGAATCCACACTAGCCTCACATTACGCTGGAAAATTACAGACAGGCCTCTCTCTCTGACAACCATGCAAAATCTAAAACAAAACACTGGCAAATTAGCCCCAGCAATATATTAAAATATCCACAGCATGACCAAGCTGAGTTTATTCTAGAATATGAAACTAGCCTAACCCCAGCAGCAGTAATGTAATTCACCTCATTAACATATCGAAGGGAAAATGCCAGCCACCCTCTCCTGACTGATGGGGAGAATGTCAGACCTGCACCACCAGGCCATCTTTCCATCACTGAAGATGGAAAGATGGCCTGGTGGTGCAGGTCTGTCACTCATGCTGCTGGAGAGGCAAGGAAGAGGCGAGGGAGGAGGACCGTAAGTTTAAGAGCAGCCTGGACAACTTACTGAGACCCTGACCCAAAAAAGCAAAATGAGGGCAAAGCAGAGAGGCGCATGCCCAAGATATCAGCCCTTGGGAAGTAAAGACAGAAGAATCACAAGTTTCAGGCCAGTCAGGGTTACACGGCAAGACCCTGTCTTTAACAATCAACTCACCCCAATTCCTGGTAGACTAATGTCTGTATGTAGAGAGAAACTTACGATTTTAGGATTGGATTCACGAACACAGCGAGAGCATGAGGACACAATGTGTCTGAGCAAGGTCTGGGTTGCTGTCTGTGGGGAGCTTCCTGGGGGCAACCAGAAGCCACCATGGGCTCACAGCTGAGAAGGGGACCCTGGAATCCAGCATGGGTTGGACACAGTGGGGCCCCGGCAGAGGGTGAGATAGAGCTGGTAGGACTCTCCCCATGGCCCTGGTGCTAACACAAAAACGATGAGGCAGGCTGTTGTCTTCTGTAGACACATGGGGACGCCGAGTGGTGACGCCCTGGCATGGCCTACCTGGAAAAGAATCTGCAGTACCCCATGAAGAATGCACATCCGGCGCCCGAGGAACAGGAAGAAAGGGACTAGGAGCTCCACGAAGTGGTTGCTGAGTGTCTCAAAGCGGTGGAACCACCAGGGTGACCTGTGCAGGTAGTAGGCCATCGGGTTGGGCACTGGTTGAGTCTGTGGGGACAAAAGGGGGCTTTTGAATGACCATCCTTGGTTGACTGGGGTGGCACTGCCCTGGCCATGATGAAACCATCCGCTCTCCAGCTATGTGCAACCGGCCCAGCCCACGGGGGCTGGGGAACTTCTGTGGGCTTGCTATTTTTGAAACAAAATCAAGTATTTAGTTTTAGTTCTGTTTTAAACCCTCTACAGTGTAAACTATAGTTGAAGGAGACATCTTTAAACACGTGTGAACAGATGAAGAATCTGAAGATGCAAGGACCAGCCTGCTGCCCCTAAGCACCAGCAGATCTGTGGGTAGCAGCTGCCTGGGGCTCAGGGCTCCCTGAGCTGCCAGTGGCCTGCCACCCAGTCCTCACAGTCTACCTCAGGTTTCCCACCCACTGCTGGGCTCCATGGGCCCTGGGGTGCTTTTTCCTTCTCGGGGGGCTCCCGCAGATCCATGCAGGCTTGTTGCATAGGACATGGGCTTCAGCATAGGGAGCTGGAGTCAGGGGATAAGGGGCACAGTACCAGTGGCCCTGAACAGACAGGAGCAGGAAGTAAAGGAGGCAGAGAGGGGCTGACGTGACCATAGAGCTTTGCACTTCGCTACTTCCTAGGCATAGTCCCCTTGGAATTTCACCTTGGCTATGGGGTACCTAAGGGGCCCACGTGTCAACTCACTGCGTCTTCATAGGTGTGGGGCCCCTGCCGGAACACCCCCCTCAAGCCCTGGGATCTTACATGTGCCCCGCTCCACCCCACACAGGGATCCTGCTACTTGAACCATCCATGTGATCACAAGAAAAATAAACAGCTTAGTAGGGACATGACAGAAGCCAAGCTTTTCAACTAATGATGCTTCAGGCCACCCTCTACCTAGCAATGTTGGGGGGGCATCACCTCCCCTCTTTTAACTGTTTGCCGACAGAATAAACAACTGCTCTAAACAAAGAGACTCAGTAGCCCTGTGCCAAGAGTCAGAGGCCACTGCAAGATCTCTGTCCGCCAGACCCAACCTTCTCAAAACACACTTGGCTTGCTGCCACCACCCTGGGCTGCGTCTACAGCCCTTGTCACTGTCCCGTTGGGCAGATTCTGGGAATCAGTGAGACTTGAAGACTCTGTCCCAACTGAAGATGCCACTTGCAGAGGAGTTGTCTACAGATGGGGCAGTTCAGAACTTCACCTGCTTCCGGACCCTTCAAACTCCCAGATGTCCCAGCAGGGTAGGAAAGCAGAAGGCTGGGGGAGGGTGAACATGGCCACGTGCATACTGGCAAAGGAGCACAGAACTGGGGAAGACAAGGCCTCAGCTCGGTAAGGAACAGCACATGCAATATCACTCTGTTTCACAGTCATACAAGGTCTACCAGCTGGCAGGACAATGTACTGCAAAGAGGGAAATGCCAAAGCTCAGGCACTGACCTCCGCTCGGTGAGGGAGTCTATGCAAGCTTGCTAGGGGACTAGAAACTGGGTTCTAGAGGGGGAAGCCCTCCACTCAGTCCTCGTGGGCTTTCCTACACCAGACAGAGATGAGAGTAATGATGCAGAAGGCAGTGTGAATGAGCGGTGACTGCCGCCTTCCTGGCAAGGTGGGTCATTTGATTTTCCGAACGATGCCCCTCTGCTGAAGGTATTCTGGGGGAGCACAGCCTTCCTTGAATTGTGGGGCAGGGTCTGCTCTGTAAACTGAGGCCTCAAGGCACAGTGCCCTATGATCACAAGGGAGGGCTGGAGCCTCTGTTCACCATGCCAAGGACAAGGCTCATTTCTGTTTTCGTGACAGCTGTGCAGTGGGCAAGTGTGACTGTGGTGGGGGTGGCAACATCGCACTCCATAAAGCACAGGAGAGCACCAGGAGCTGCTGACACTGCAGCCCTGCTGGAGGCCCAGCATGATGGCTCCTTAGGCAGCAGTTACGAAGTGTCTCGACAGGCACAGTTTTGTCCAGACCTTGGGGCACAGGTTACAAATATGCCCTACAAAAAGACTATATATATATATATATTTGTTTTGTGAGACAGGGTTTCTCTGTGTAGCCCTGGCTGTCCTGGACTCACTTTGTAGACCAGGCTGGCCTTGAACTCATAGAGACACACCTGCCTTTGTCTCTGCCTCCTGAGTAGTAGGATTAAAGGTGTGTGCTACCATGCCTGGCCAAAGAGACCATCTTAAGTAAGAAAAACATGAGGAAACACAGAGGGTGAAGATACCTAGTTGGGGATCCTGAGGGTAGCACATCTTGGGGAGACACAATTCTGTGCTGTTCTGGAACTGGTACCTGCTGAGAATGGCCAAAGAACAGGACAGTCTTTCCTCCCTCTGGAGGCAGAAGATCACTTGCTTAGGGTCCACTGTAAAGGGAATACCTTATTGCCATCCTGAGGACCAATTTCTTAACTCTCAAGTGCCACAATGAAGACTGCCCTGCTGCAGCCCTCACCATGGACCAGTCCCTGGCCACCTGTGGACTGGCCCTACCTGGAGCTCAAGGGAAGGTGCTGCATGTATGCCCAAGGCAGGGCCAAGCCTCAGTCTCTCTTTTACTTCTTATACCTGAATACTGCTTACCACTGGGGGAATGTGGCGGTGACAGTGCCAAGCTCCTCCCTGGAATGATTCACACTGACAGTGAGCCCTCAGCACAAACAAGGCCACCATGTTCCAGGAGCAGAACAGACCAGCAGTCTATGGATCATGGTAACTGGCTCTTGGAGACTGAGATTCAACATGGTGGTCACTTCTGGGAAGGGGTGTAAGGTCTGGAAGCTGTGCCACGGGTGCCCTTTCACTGCTGAGCCCCGACTGCTGGCTGCTTAATACATCCCAGGGTGACTGGACTGGATGTGAAGAGAGGAAGATGCAAAAAGTAAAGGTGCTCACATTAGGATAGTTACTGGGATGACCAAAGCACTGTGAACCAGATGAGGGAACGTGGTTTCCTCTGTGCTACAGATTATCACAGTGATGACAACCACCAGGTCCCCACTGTGTACCCAAGGGATCATCTGAGAAAAGAGTCTGTGTTCCCTGGCCTCAAGCCCCAGTTGACTAAAGGACTGTTTTTCACTAAAAGAACACAGGCAAGAGATATCTCATAGCCTTATGAAGCTATGTTCACAAGAATGGTCCCTCCACAAGGAAGGACATTCCACTGTGAGAAAAGTTACCTCCATATGAGGAAGGCTGTGTAGAATGTCATGTGGCTGTGCAGAAGGTTACCACACTCTGAGGAATGGCATTTCCATGACAAGGCCACCTCCATATGAGGAAGATCACTCTGCTGTGAAGTACATCATGTTGCTGGGTGGACTGCTACATGTGGCAGCACTGAAGGCAAGTGGAGACCCTGGCACACTGCGCTGGCCTTCCCCTAATGTGTGATAGCCCTGCCTTATGAGGTGAAGAACAGGACCTTGCAGAACCTGGAACATCACATCACAGGACCCTCAAAGCATGACACAGGGAAGAAGAAAGATCCCTTCAAATTCAAATTCAAAAGTTTATGTGACTGTAGCTAATCCCACTGTTTGTTTTCTACACAAGAAACACATGTATTTTAGAAGCCATTATTAGTCTAAAAGCTAGCATTATTGGAACTTTGGCTTGCGATCTCATGTTTTGTTTTCATATAAATTGAGACTAACACATTTAAAATATTGTTAGCTCAAGCTCTGGGTTCAAACATATAAAGATATAATTCTGAGGCATCAGCAGGGAAGCAGGTCCAGGGCACATGGGAGCAGAATGTTCACTTGTATGCTATTGTGTGAGGCAAAGCTAGTATACACCACTTTAGGATGTTCTGTATAATTTCCATGGAAACTGCAAGGCGATACAGAAATCACACTAACGGTAACAGGGAAGGAATTTTACATTTACACCATTAAAAAAAAAAAAGCACAGGACAGGTTTATCAGCAGAAGAGTCTGAAGAGGAAAAGGGTGTGTACATGAAAACAGCAGTGGAAGCTGAGATGAAGCCAAACACAAAGAAACTTAAAGAGGGACAGAGCACCAGTGACCCAAGGGACAACTTTAGGCTGTACAACACACATGGAATCCAAGCCCCAGAAGAAGAGCGTATACGAAACATTTTTCAAATGTGATGAAACCCACAAACCCATACATACAAGAAACTCAGCAGACCACAAGCATAAGAAAGAGGAAGAAAATGACACCACCCTAATCAAACTATTCAAGATTCGTGATAGAGGAAAGACACAGAATGAAGATGTATT
Source organism: Lophiomys imhausi (assembly GCA_907164525.1). NCBI lineage: Eukaryota > Metazoa > Chordata > Mammalia > Rodentia > Muridae > Lophiomys > Lophiomys imhausi. Next base: position 1,124,742 of record CAJQZJ010031764.1, read on the forward strand.
AGCGAAGCAGGCAAGGACGCCTCCTGGGAAATGATGCAAGCAAGGAGACATAGAACATCCTTAGGTCACTAGCCTGTCAGTTCTGAACTGAAGGAAATAAAGACATTATCAGGCAACATGCTGAGAGATCCCATCTCCTACATGCCACACTCTGAGGAGGTGGAGGAAGTCGTGAGGTGGAAAAGCCAAGCACGGGAGTGTGCAAGTCTGCTGATGAGCACAGGGCTGCTTTCCATTTTAACTGTCTTTAAAAATTATTTTATTAGTACTACTAGTATGCATGCGCACGTGTGCATGTGTGTGTGTGTGTGTGTGTGTGTGCGCGCGTGTGCGCATGTGCGCATGTGCATGTGTACCACAGTGCATATGTGAAGGTTGAAGACAACTTCCTGGAGTCAGTTCTTTCTACCACTGTGGGTTTTGGGGATCAAACTCAGGTCACTAGGCTTGCTTGGCAGGTGCTTTTTACCTGCTGAGCCCTCTCACTGCCCTTAATTAAATACCTTTAAAAGATGTGAACTTCAAACAACATATAGTTTACAAGGTGTAAAAGCAAACAGTATGACAAGAGCAGCAGACAGTGGGGTGCTGGTGGGAGAATACTGTTGTAAAGTTTGCTCAGAAATTTTAAAATAGTATTACTTGAAGGTGAACCAAGGCAGTCACTCATAATTATGTCATATATATATATATATGTATTACACAGATATGTCTTACATATATATGTGCATATATGTGTATATATATCGCTATGTACAGTGCACACACACACACTCACATACTCACACACACAGGTACATAGTATAAATCCTAAAATGACCACAGAAATAAAATAACAAAGAGTGACACAGTTATAGCTAACAAGCTAAACAATGAATAAGTAACCAAATGAACAAAGAGTTACACAGAGTTATAGCTAATAAAAAAGGAAATTAGAGCCACAAAAATATTCAGTGAATCTACAAAAAGTCAGGAAAATATGAAAAAAAGGGATTAAAAAAAAAAGATGGGAGGAAGAGAAAGCAAACAGTGAGACCACAGACTGAAATGCATCCGTCCCAGAGTTCAGCTGCAGCAAGTGGCCTACGCCCTGGGCTCCCAGGCAGAATCGGTCAGACTGGGTAAATAAATCAAATGCAGCTACATGCTGCCCGTGAGAAGTGACTTCAAATGTGAGAACATATGCGGGCTAAGAGGTAAGGATAAAGAGCCACCACAAAGGAACCTGTCACAAGCAAGCTGGAGCATAGTCGGCAGGGGAAAGAACCAGAGTGAAGAGGCACCCCGAGTACACAGCACAAACATGTACGCACTGAACACAGCTCCAGACACACAAAGCAAAGGGGATAGAACTACAAATGAGTAGAGATGGCCAGTTTTAACTCGAGATTTTCTTCCCCCCTCTCTGCATGCGTGTGCACATGTGCTTGATAAAACCAGAAGACAGAGGATAAAGAAATACACAGCATAGACTGTTGAATTCTCAAGTGGAATGCCCCATAAGATCAACCAAGTGCCGGGCCACAAAATGAATTAAAAAAAAAAAGTTTTAAAAGACTCAAGGCATGTAAAGTATTCTCTCCAACAGTAAAGGAACTAAATAAGAAACCAGGAAGAGAAGGATATCTGGAAAATTCGCACATCTTTTGAAATGCAATTCCACACTTGTAGCGTGGCTTTGCATCCCAGAATGTGCTATGTCACTTAATTCTCACACCACCTGGGATAGTGTGCAATCAAACTAAGTCCAGGATCACAGAGTCAGGGGGGCAGTCTGGGCACTTCTGTCCTCACCTCTATCACGACAGCAGTGGCCTCAAGATCTCATACCCGCTTGTCTTGCCTCTGTTGAAATGGGTGGGAATCACCACAGAAGGTGACCTGGAGATGCAAGGCCACCATTCCCGGGCCCTGGTCTGGTGGCTTATCCTTCCTAGTGACATGGGGGCACAGGGCTGACTCTGTAGCTGGGCTGTGCCTGGGGCCCTGACAGGTACAGGTCCAGAACACATATAAAACAATTTCTTCCTACAAATCAAGGGAATTGCCAGTGGACAAGTATGTTAGCCACAGCAGCCAGGTGCTGGATCCAGCAGTCACAGCTTCTATAAAGTTAACATTTACAGCTTTCACAGGGAACATTCAACCTTGGTACAAATTATTCCCAGATCAGTGGGCCCCTAAATTGCAGGGCACTCAGTGACCCTCATCCAATTACAACCCAAGACAGCTGGTAGTGTATGTCTCCTAGTTGCAATGAAAAGCAGGACCTGCTGGCTGGAGGTCCACACTGGGTGGGTTCTGGGGGCAGGAGGGGGAAAGCTGGTACTGACTGGACTTCATGGTGTTGTTAGTGGGCGCAGTTCCAGCCATGGCTCCGCACATGTGCGGCTGTATGAGGTCCGAAGGATACATAAAGGATACTGGTCTGCACTGGATCCTGAGCCCCTGCTGGGCTAGGCCAGCCATGATTCTGTCAGCCATAGTGGTATACATCCGCATCTTCCCAGTGTGTGGAAGGCCAAGGCAGGCAGATCTCTGAGTCTGAGACCAGCCTGGTCTACACAGGGACAGTAAGGACTACACAAAGAGAGACACTGTCTCAAAACAAAACGAACAAAAAGAATGAGTTCTTGCAGTATTGGGAGACAAATGACCCCAGAGTCCAGGAAGGAGCCTGGCATATGATATGGGATGTCACGAAGCCAGAAGCTTTGGCTCTATTCTTGGAGAATGATCAGACCTCCTTCCCATGGTGCATTTCTCCCAATTCCTGCTGAGGGACTGGTAGAGGGCATGTTCAGGCCGGGCTGCCCAGCTCCCAGTGTGTGTGGAGGGGTGGCGGGGGGGGGGGGGGGAGCATCTATGACAATCGCTCACTCCCAAGTGCTTTGCACCTTCATGAGTTAGTGCTATCCTTGCTGCAACCTGGGGACATTGTTCCCATCTTTAGAGATAGGAAACCTACACAGGAAATGAAGCCTCCTACTCTCAAGAGACAGAGGAGAAACTATAGCAATGCTAAACAAAGCTGCCCGTGGGCACAGACTACATCCCTAGTCAGAGAATGGAGGAGCAGGGAAGAAAGCTGCAGAGCCCAGGTTCTCAGGCCCATGCAGCAGGCTGTTCACTACCCACATCAGGTATACTGCATATTTACATAGGTGTACAAATACATGTATGCCACAGAACACATATGTAGACACATAGAAATGTGCATGGACATACCGGTGGGCTATGCTGAGTCTGCCAGCTCCCAGGCATAATCATGGCACCCATGTTGTGCTGACCTCGGTGGAGGTGCCATCAGCTGCTCCTACTATAGGCTTGACACTCTAACTTAAAAACAAGTAATACCACACAAAGGCTTCCTCTGTGCATGCCGAGGCTGCGGGGCTTCACCAATAATAGGAGCTGAAAGTGATTTATTTCCTTGGATTAAAGGTCAGCTCAGCAAAGCAACAGTGCAAACTTCTATTACCTCATTCATGTTGCCGTGAGCAATGCAGGGGAAGGAGGGGGAGATAGAGAAAACAAGAGAAAGGGGGGAGGGCAGCAGAGACAGGCAGACAGAGATAGAGGGGGAGATGGGTAAAGGGGAAGAGGGAAAAGGAGAAGGAAGGAGAGAAAGAGAGAAAGGGGGGAAGAGAAGGAGAGAGAAAAAGGGAGAGAGGGTATGGGGGGGAGAAAGGCACAGTCCTCTGTGGGTGATTGGCTCATCAGGCCACTGAACACCTTTCAACGGCTCAGTGAACCAAACGGCATCCATCCTTGCTAAGATTTAGTTGTAGGATGAAGCTTTTTATACAAGTGATATGCCCAACACCAGGAAATATCAAGGTCTGAATGAAATGAAAGCATTCTGCAGTTGAAAGGTTTGGATCCATTCATACTGCTCAGAGGCGGAGACACAAACGCACCACACTCCCTGCTGCTCTAATGGACATGGTACATTTCGGACACCCGAGTGTGGCACACAGTTGCTATGGGTGATCTATATTTGTCTCCATCAGCAAGCACGGCAGGTTGAGTGAGGCTTCTCATGGCATTCTCTGGATGCTGCACACACTGGACTGTGACTGCCATGCTGTAGGCAGGACCCTGAGCTTCCTGGCAGGGTTTCCAGATGGTGCTGGGGGTAGGCTGCTCATGTGGCTATATGGCACCAATGCAGAGCTGAGCACCAGGGCCTGCACAGTGGCGATCAGCAGCCATGCCAGGCACCTCGTGTGAATCACATCTAAGGATACCACTGCAGTAAGCACAGGGCTCAGGGGACCCACCAGTCTCTTCCAGGCCCAGAACACGGGACCTGTGAAGTTACATGGTATGTACTCCTGCCTCCCAGGGACAGCTGTCTGATATCAAAAGCAGAAGACCATGTGGAGAATTTCATGGGTGTTGTGGCTGCTGGAGGGCTGGGCTTGGAGCTTGGACATCACGGTATGTAGGTATGTAAAGACCATGAAGAACATCAGTTTAGGGACCTTTCAGCCTTTCGATGGTCTGTGAGTGACAGGTGCTCAGTAGGAACATGCCCTGGGAGCTCCTGGGCTGGTCATGAACGACAGGATCCTCTCTCATGCTGTGACACTCAGGGACCACAGCACTTTTCAATGCGCTGTGCTTCCAGCAGGACGCGACCTTGTCACAGACAAGGAGCATCTGTGCTTGGCCTTTCTCCAGACTCCTCTGGGCACACAGCTCCAGAGTCAGGAACCTTGGAACCTTGGTAGGGTGGCAATGGGGAGGGGTGTATTCTGTTATCCACAATAAATCCAAGCTGACAATGCCACTCCTGGGGTGAGGCTGGTCACAGAGATGCCTGGCATGAACTTTCTGCTCACCAGATCCCAGGGCCTGGCTGGGGCTGGCCATGATCACCAGCTCAAACAACAAGTTCTTTAGCTACACCCACACAGTGAGTAGGACAACTCAGACCAGGATGCTCGAAGGTCAGAACTAAATAACTGTGGAACCAGAGGTCACATATCGTCCTTTTTGCCTTTGGCCTATTGTGAAATGTATACTTCACAATAAATAGAATCTCAACAAAATGTCCCCTGAGTTCTTTCTGTGAGCTGATCTATATGTCATTTGACTGAGCATGGCTGTGCGAACCCCAGCTTATCGCCAAACTGGATAGAGGGTATGGATCACCTGAGACTTGCTGCTTGTAATGACAGGTGTCTCTGGACGCTGTTAGGTTGGGACAAGTCTCTCAGAGCTCAAGGGCCACTTTCACCCATCCATAAGCAGTGATTCCACAAGGCCTGGCCTGCCTCACGGGCACAGCTGCACCCTCTCTGCCGGCCTGTATCCCTGCAAGGCTGAGATGGAGAACCTGCCCTTGACATGTTTTGCCTGAAGCCGACCAGGCCTTCCCTCTCCTGCCTGCATCTGCTGCCTGTGAACTGCATCACCAAGACACAGGTGCGGACACCCACATGGACAGTCAGCACAAATGACCTAAGTCTAACCAGAAAGTTGGCCTCCAATGCAGCTCTGAGACAAGGCACTGTGTTGTGGCCCTCTGAGAGCACCCCATCCTGTCCTGAGGGCCTTCTCCCATTACCTCCTCACCTCCCAGCCCAAGTCAGTTGTGGCCCCTTCCTTGATGCTGGGGCCTGGACAGACACTCTCTTTAAGTACACTGTGCCATGCCTAGGTCAATCTTTAACCAAGAAAACTGGATTTTGGGTATTTTCCACCATCTCTAGGCTGGCTGGTAGCATGCACTGTCTGTCCCCTGGCCATGCTTGAACAGAACATCAGCACAGTGTCAACCTGACCCAGAAGACGAAAGGCCTGCCTCCCCCCACCTGGCCTATCATAGTCCAAAGCAGCCAGTAAGCTGAGGAACCTTCACAATTGAACCTCACCGCTGCTGGGTCAGGGTGTGGCAGTGGCCATGGGACGTTTATAGATGCGATGTGATCCCTGCTTCACATGTGCTTGGCCAGGCCTTGGGGAGGAGAAGGGACCCTGCGATACTTCAGAGCTCTTGAGTGGGCTGTGCTTGCAGTGAGATGCACGAAGCAGGCTGTTCTGCAGAACAGGCCTGAGAAGGGTCTGTGTCAAGGACATTAGTCCATCAGTTGCGTGAACTCTGTGTCCGGATAGCTCCCAGACTTGCCAGTGCTAACCTGTAGATAACCCGTGCCCGCAAGCACAGACTCCAACCATGCTGCGTGGGGGCGGGGCCATCTTAGTAAGATGCTGCCTGCCGCCTGAGGGGCAGGGCACCCAGGCTTCACTGACTAGGTCTCTGCTCTCCATGCCCTGGCCTATGTGTGTAAATAGCTTGTTGCATACAGCCAGCTACTCACTCTAATGTTGTCCTGGTACTTCGAGGCCAAACATGCTTCCTCTGACTCTTACAGAAGTTGGGCATCCCACCAGAGGAAAGAAAAGACCGTGGGGCTCCCTAGTCAGGTAGAGACAGAATCTCTGGGAGAGATGAGGGTGGTGGCATGGGGACCTTAAAAAGTAAAGTTGATACAAAATTAAGGGTAACGCTTCTTAAAGGTATTGTTCGTAGCAATACTTAAAAATGAAATGTCAAGTTTTGACCTCTCGCTACCAACTGACATAAACTGTTTAGGATAATTAAGAAACGGAAACTAATAGTCATGAAAACGTGTTATTTTGTTAGTTACTATGACAGTCTATCACAGTTATTTTCTAAGCTACTCAGAAATCAAGTTGCTAAGAGACAAGCAATATTTGCTTATCTAAATATAAGAGATAGGGCATCTTCAAAAACCTCAAGAGATCTGCAGAATATGGCATTCAAAGATGTTTTCTTTTTTTTTTTGGTTTTTCGAGACAGGGTTTCTCTGTGTAGCCCTGGCTGTCCTGGACTCACTTTGTAGACCAGGCTGGCCTCGAACTCGCAAAGATCCGCC
>CAJQZJ010031764.1:1132049-1146889 GCA_907164525.1 Lophiomys imhausi
TTCGAGACAGGGTTTCTCTGTGTAGCCCTGGCTGTCCTGGACTCACTTTGTAGACCAGGCTGGCCTCGAACTCGCAAAGATCCGCCTGCCTCTGCCTCCCAAGTGCTGGGATTAAAGGCGTGTGCCACCACTGCCCGGCTCAAAGATGTTTTCTTAACTTAAGATTTTTTGATATCGAGACATGTCAGCTCCTGACAGCACCCCCTATTCTACTCCAAGTAGAAGATGAGCATCGAAGAATCTCCAGTGGGAGATGATTGAATTGGTGGTAAGCCATTCTCTTGGCAAGAAAAACCCCTTGCTTCAACTGTAGACAGACTTCTGACCAAAAAGGACAAAACTTGGAAGCAGGTAAGTCGACAGCCTAGCTCTGCCAAGACAGGGTAGGTAAGTCCTTCATAATTCCTGCTCTACAATCAATGTCTGTCAGAGAAATGGAGCCAAATGGCTGAAGATTGATGCTGTAATGTATGGAGAGAAAATGGGAACTGTCCAGGCAGCCACTGATATGTCATTTTTTAGTTTTGGAAGCTGCAGGCCCTGCACTTCCTATATAATCAGATATATTTATCCCTCTCAGGTCTCTGAGGTGGTTGAAGAATAGATAGCTAGAGTCTCATAGTTAAATTTTGAGTTGTTTAGGAATCAGGAGGGTGTTCTGGATCTAAGAAGATATTTTTAAAATTATGAGGCAAGTTAGTATGAAAGCTGAGTTAGATATAGAACTTTAAACACATGGAGATGGTTAGATAGTAGAATGTTAAAGTCAGGTGCCAAATACATATGGACTGGACATTGGGAATGTATGCTAAGCCATATAACTCTTATAATTGTGGCCTATTTATTTCTGTTGTTTTGTATTGTATTTATAGTTATAAGAAAAAGAACCATTTTTTGGGCTGAAAGGGAGAGCTGTTGGGGGGAAAAAGATATACCTTAAACTAAAAAAAAAAAAAAAAAATAAAGAGAAGGGAAGAGGATGGGGGGGAGGGGGAGGAGGGGGGAAGGGTGGGACTGGAGGGGGGAATAGGGAGGGGATTGTGATTGAGATGTAACTTGAAGAAATAAAAAATAAATTATTAAAAAAAAAAAGTAAAGTTGAAACATCCTGGCTAACCATGGCAGACAATGCATCCCTCCAGCTGATTGACAGGGATGAACACATCAGAGCTGCGGCTGCATGGGTTAGTGTCTCCAGTGGTCAGTGGACTTAAGTGTCTAGACTCAGCACTAAATTACGGCAAAGGCTGAGACAGGTACCCACAGCTCTCAATGGAGCCAAGGCAGCCACTAAGTCCTACTCTCCAGCGGTGAGCAGTGTGGGCTGGGGCAGGGAGGAGGAGGGATCCTGAGACTCATGTAGGGCTTCCAGCTGTCCTAGCTTGGGGTGATGGGCAGATGGACATCGCCATGATGTCACATGCCCTTAGACTGATTTGCAGGATGACACTGTCCCTGTCCTCATCCCCAACAGAAGTGCATGAGCATCTGGTAAGGGGAGGCTTGCTTTGAGGGATGGAGACTTGGGCCAAGGGTCCAAGCTGCCCTGGTGCCTATAACGGTCTTTGGGAGCCCAAGAACAGCAGGAGGTGTAGACAGCCTCATCATGCACCTGCAGGAGAGACAAAGCCAGAGCTACAGTTCCCAGGATGGGGTCTAGCCTGGCCTAGAGGGAGGCTTGGCCAGAAAAAGGGAACCAGATAACCAGAAGACCCATCTGAGCAAGTTGGGAGACACTCTATAAGCCACTGAGTGACTTGCTCCTCCCCCAGATAGATGAGGAAGGAAGGGACCCCTGAGAGCAGCAAGACAGATGCTTTGGCCACAGCCAGATCTGGGCTCACCTCATAGTGGAAGTCCATGCAGGTCAGGTCCAGCCAGCACTTGTCCCCACGGATCTTGATTAGGCCCTGCAGGGGCAAGACAGAGGACAGCATCAGTCGTGGGCTGGCAGTTGAGAGACAAGGACCTCAAACAGGATTTACTTCAAGCCATGAGAAGTGACCCATTCCCACAGGCCAGGTTGTTGTGCTACAAAGGCTAAGGGAGGGGCCTATTTCTTGGAAAGTACTCAAAGATGTAAAACGAAATAGCTATGTGCTGAGCACACACAGGCTCCTTCTGAGGACTAAAAGCCAACATGTTTACAGCAGGAATGGCATCCCCTATACAGTCAGTCAGTAGCTCTGTGCTCTTTTGGGAGTTATGTTGGGGATGGAACACAGGGCCTCACCCATTTTAGGCAATCACTAGGCTGTACCCATGGACTGTTCTGTATGCTCTTTAAAAACAATTTTTTAGGGAGTTAGGAAGATAGCTCACTTAGTAAAGTGATTGCTGGACAGGCACAAGGACTTGAGTCCAATGCTCAGGGTCCACATGAAGAGCTGGCCAATGGTGGGACGTATTTATAACCCCAGTGCTGGGGAGGTGGAGACAGACAGATACCGGTCAGCCAGTCTAGCCTACTTGGTGAGCTTCAAGCCAAACAGAGATCCTGTCTTAAAGGAGATAGATGGCATTCCTGAGCGTGACACTCATGGTTGTTCTATGGCCTCCACATATATGCATGTTTGTGTAACCTCACATACACATGTACCTACATGCATACACACATACACTCATGAAAAGAAGCAAATGGGCATAGGAGAGTGCTTATAGTACAAACATAAGGACCTGAAATCAGATCCTCAATATCTACATAAAAAAATCTGGATGTGGTAATGTCCATTTGTGAGGCCAACTCAGAAAGATAGAGACAGGTGGGTCCAGGAGGCTCACTGGCTAGCTAGCCTAATTGGTGAGCTCCAGGTTCAGTAAGAGATAGATAGAATAGATAGATAGATAGATAGATAGATAGATAGATAGATAGATAGATAGATGGATGGATGGATGGATGGATGGATGGATGGATGGATGGATGGATGGATAGATAGATAGATAGATAGATGGCTCATGATAGAAAACACCCTGTATCAACCAGCACGTGTGAGCACCCCCACATGCACCTGTACACATACCACATACAGACAACACGAAGCTATCGTAATTATGCAGTTGTGCCTTTAATGAGAGAACTGAACCCAAAGGTACAGATCACACACTGCAGGTACCCAGAACATCATCAGTGGAAGGCTAGTCAGCTTCAAAGATTCAAGTTTCAGTGGGGGATGGAACATGCTTCCACATATATGTGACTGCTCTTGCTGATAAGCAGTGTTGGTGGGAAGCCCAGGCTGGCAGGGTCCCCATGAGCAGAACGTGCCATGCTGAGGATTCTGGGCACAGTAGGGACAAGTTCCCAGAGGGGATTCTGTGAGTCAGATGAGACCTTAGGCAGAGCAGCTGAGAGTGGGTGTAGCGCCCAGAGGTTGGTGTCCATGGCTCTGCCTCAGCCACCTCCACATTCTGCCTACAGGTAGGACTGGGCCTGTCCACCTTCTCTCAAGGAAACCAGGGTCAGATGACTTGTTTGTAAATCAGAAGCAACTACTCCTGAAAGAACTAAAATCTTGCTTGAGATACAGATTCAACTCCAAGTTCTGTCATTTCCACACTAGCTGAGAGAGAAGGTAAGGAAACACCCTCAAAGAAAGTAACCCAGCCTTCTGAGATGGTGGTTCCCATAGCTACCACTGTCCTAGGGAAGTTCCTTTGGCTCCATCCACTATCATCCAACCATCTACCGACCAAACATTTATATACAATCCATCCACCGCCATCCATCCATCTACCCACTATCCACTTATACACCACTCATTCTCCATCACCCAGCCATCAACCATTTATCCATCCACCCATCTAACCCATCCCCATCCACCCACACATCATTCATTATTTATCCCTCATCCATTCACTTATCTGTCATCCAACCACCTATCATCCACCCACCCATTACCCACACCGTCATTACCCACCCATCAAACAGCCATCCCACCCATCCACTCCATCCATCCTCACATCATACACCATCAACCACCTACCCAACATCTATCCATCCACTGATCCATCCACCATCAATCCACTACTGGCTTGCAGACCTGGACTGGGTGCCTATGAGGTCTGGGTGGGCATAAAAGAAGACACATTCAAGTGCAGGAGGGAGAAGAGGCTGGTCCATCAGAGATGCAGAGAAGGAAGACCAAAAGGGGTCTTAAGTTGCTATGACAAAGTGGCACAGATAAGTGACATAAACAACAGAAATGCATTTCTCAGTCTGGGGACTGGAAATCAAAAGTGAAGGGGCTGGCATGGTTGGTTCCTTCAAGGGTCCACCTCTGAGTGGTAGACAACCAGCCTCCTATGATAGCCTCACAGGGTGGACAGATGGTGAAGGGCCTCTCTGGGGACCCTCTTATCAGGGAGTGCACAATGGTGCCCTCCAGAGAGAGAGCAGGAGACACGAGGCTGTTCACATCATCCCACTAGGGCTCAGGACTTGAGCAAGCAAGTGGATGGGGTCACAGAGATAGCCTGGGAGAAGGGCGGGCTGGCTAGTTTTGTGTCAGTTTGATGCCAGCTAGCATCATTTTGAAAGAGGCAACCTCAAATGAGAAAATTCCTTCCCCAGACTGGCCTGTGGGCAAGCCCGTGGTGCATTTTCTTAGCTGATGATTGATATGGAAAGATCCAGATTACTATGGGTGGTGCCATCCCTGGGCCGGTGGGCCTGGCCGCAATGAGAAAGCAGACTGAGCAAGCCAGTAGGCACCACTCCTCTGTAGTCGCTGCACCAATTCCTACCGCCAACTCCCTGCCCTGCTTGAGTTTCAGCTCTGACTTCCCTTAGTGCCGGATCGTTATCCCCAAGATGAAATAAACCCTTTCCTTCCTAAGTTGCTTTTGGTCATGGTGTTTTATCCCAGAAATCGAAACCCTAACTAAGACAGAGTGGTATTCCTGGAGAGGCCAGGGACTGCCCCAGAAGGAATGGGAGAGTGGCCTGCAGATGCTGGGGTGGTGGGTGGGAGGTTTGCTAAGGACTCATGTGTCTGGAGCAGAGAGAAAAGTGAGAACTCAACATGGGGAGCCAGTAAGTCCCACAGAACCTAGACTAGGTCATTGGTAGAGAGTGTGAGGTTCACTAGAAACAGCAGGTGGCATTTACTGTGGCATACCAGGCTGCTCAGAAAGCCCAAGATCCACGAGGAGGCCGCAAGAATGGGTCACCAGACCTCTCGGCAAGGCTGGAACTGCTGTCCACTAGCTGAATGGGTTAGTTTAAGCCTCCCGACAGGCATTCTAACAAAAGCCATCACATTGAAATCACGCTAAACAGCACCTTCCAGACATGCTGAGATCAATACAAATTACCTTCTTGCTTTGGGAGGCAGCTGAGGTTCTCAATAGGGCTTGGTGGCACTAAGTTGCCTGTTTGGTCCTCTGGCTGCTGTGGGGTCAGCAATGGCTTCGCCATCCAAGCAAGGTAGCCTGCTCAGTGCGGGGTTGTGTGGGAAGCAGGAGATGTCTAGTTCCAGATACAATCACAGAGGGAGCCCAGAAGACAGGCTAAGTGGTAGACCTAATTATGAAAGCCGAAGGGGCCGTGGTCACATAGAGGTGCTGGCCTGAGCCCCATTAGGAATAGTGCTCAAATGCAGCCACTGACACCTAGGAGACAGGGCCAAGTGATCACGAGGGTGTTGGGACTACATGAACTTAGCGGGCACTTATGGGAACATGTGAGTACTCACACCAGGGGCACGTGTGACACATGTGACACTACCTAATGGGTCTTGCTTGTGAAGGGTGGTTTCAGAGGGATCATTCTCTGCTCAGAAGCAATGTCTCCAGGGTGTCACAGGCCTCACAGGGCTCCCAGCAATCCTGACACCACAGGGGAGCTGTGTGCACTGCAGGGTTGTGCTCTGCCTCCTGGGAGCACTCTATTTAAAGACTCGCTGGAGGAGTTACTCAGACAACCAAGTCACCTCCTGGGAAACAAAATCACCCAGACTGTAAGCCCTGGGGATGGCGCCCAGTGGAATTCCTGTCCTGTACAGCAAGGACCACATGAACACAGTGCTCCTGGGTCAGTCTGTCCATCCAGTGCCTGGACACTTCCCGCTCTGCAAAGCTCTATTCTGTGTGTCCATCAGTCGGAACCACTGGCTGCTGACAAAACACATGCACTGAGTAGGGAAGTCAGCGCCACCATCAGGGGTAACCCTGATGTCCAGGAGCTGTGCGATGCTCTGTATCCCTCAGAACCTGAGAGAGAGAGAGAGAGGGACTCTTTGGAGATTCATGCCAGGAAAAGAAGAAAAAAAAAACAAAATAATTAAAATGTCACTCAAACTCGAAGCTGAGATGAGACACTTAGAAACCTGAGGCATTCTTCAGGAGCGGAGGGCGTTCGAGCTCCTCCCATCCACTCGCTCCTGCTGCAGATGTCAGACTTCCCACGGGTCTTTCTTTCAGAGTGTCAGAGGAACAAAGCCTTCTTTGAGCCTTTTTCAGCCCAAAATTAATTTAGGGAAAAAAAATGGCACAGATGGGCCTTAGCATGCCAGACCTAAAGGGAGCCGAGTGACCTTCATTCTATGACCCTCTTGCTTTCAGCCTGGGAAGGAGAACATCATGATGCTGGAATGTTCCAGGCTGATGGAAGATACCTTGGCCTTACAGTGAGTGGGGATGAGTGTGTTCCTGTCCAGAGGCTCCCAATCGCAATTTTGCTTCTTAAAAACTCCCACTTGGAGCCGGGCGGTGGTGGCGCACGCCTTTAATCCCAGCACTTGGGAGGCAGAGGCAGGTGGATCTTTGTGAGTTCGAGGCCAGCCTGGTCTACAAAGCGAGTCCAGGACAGCCAGAGATATTCAGAGAAACCCTGTCTCGAAAAACCAAAAAAAAAAAAAAAAAAAACTCCCACTTGGCAATGGAAACCACCATACTGGAAAAGTCATGCCATGAGTGTGCTTTGGATGCCTATCCCTCTGGCTTGGTGCAAGAGGCCTATAAAGGGCTGAGGTCCCTTTGTACCCCCTCAAGGGTACATCTCAAAGGCAACTAGGAATGGGGCTCTGGGCATCACATGGGGCCAGTCCTTCCTTGCCAGAGCTGAATTCCTGATGGAATGGCCACGATCTCTGCAAGCTGTGTTGGGGGTACACAACACGTGTCAGTGCTGGAGTGCCTGCTGCCCATCCATTCTCAAGTCCCCTGTCCTGTGTGCTGTAAGCACAGGCTCCAGTGCTTTTCAAGGCCCACTTGCTCCCAAGTGGAGGGCACAGCACACAGTTCCCCATCCTTGGGCAGTGGCATCTACCTTTCCTAACTTGGGCCGGTGGTACTCATGGAAACAGTGGGTTACTGAGTGAGCAAAGGGTGCAGACTTCTCCTGGCTCAGCTTGGCCAATGCACGAAGTGCTGCCCTGCAGGACAAGCTCAGTGTGTGAAAGCCCTTTGTGTAAATGAGAGTACAGCCAGTATGGGGGACTCTAATGAAGGTGCCCTGGGCTTGAGCTGTGAGGACAAAGCTTTTCACTTGCAAACACTGCTCAGTGTCCACTGGGATGATTTGGAACCAGAGAGACCTGGGGCATGATGATTACCTGGCACTTCTAGGCTGGAAAGGAACTCCCACAAGCGTCAGGGAAGGTCCATCTGTTCACCTGAGAACTGAGAAAATGCAGCCTCCAAGCAAACAGCCACATGCTACCAGGTTGCCTGTGTGTATGTGTGTGGGAATGGGTATCACAGATGGGCCCGGCACACAGTCCCTGGATGGTGGAGACAGGTGTGCTAAAAGCTTCAGTTTTAGAGCTCAGGGCAGCACAGAGCTAGGCAGAGCCTGGGGCTTTACATTTTGAGAACCTTCAGCAAAGACCTAGTTCAAAATAACAGAGGCACATCCTGTCCATATGGCCAGAACTACCCTGGCATGGCTAGCTCAGGCCAGGGCTAGAGTACACCGAGCCCTGGACGCCCAAGGACTTACTCCAGTATGGTTTCACCAAAACACCACTACCACATGCCTCTAACTGACTCCCGATCCAAGAGGTTAACTGGGAGACGTGTGTGAAAACAGCAACGATTTCCAGTACAGCTTGTTACCTTCAAAACGCAGACCCTGCATAAACGCTTGCAACAATCTGCCTCTCGGTAAAAACATCATTTTCCATCTAGAAGGCCTGGGCCTCTCTTAGCTACTAATCCCCGCAGACGCACTAGTTTTTCTGATTACTCTTAGGACAGGTCCGACACACTATCTCCTTGTCATGCAACATGTGATTCACTAGCATCCTGCCACCTGCATCCACATGGTTTGTACATGTGTGCAGGGAGGCTACAGCCAGAAGGATGCAAAAAAAAAAAAAAAAAAGCAGCACCTGAGAAAAGAAGTAAGTAGAGCTGTAAGGTTTTCCACTATGCCCTTGGCAACACCTATGCATAATAACTGATGGGCTACCAAGAATGAATGAGAGGGTTCAGAACAGCCCTAGGCCGTGCTGGGCTATGATGCTTTAAGCCTCTGAGGGTAATGGGCTGTGTGAGACAAATAGCTGTTGAATGGGGACCTGAAGAGGCTGCCAGGGGCCAGCCTGGGACAGCCATATGAGAGGCCTGCAATTGGGGATCAAAGGTCATGACACAGCAGACATGGGGTCCAAAGAGTCCTGCGACGTCTCTGAGCAGGGTCAGAGGTCAGCCCTTCTGAGTGTCCTGGGGGCTGATGGGCAGACAGGAAGAAAGCCCCCTTTCTCTAGCTCTGCCCACGCTAATGCAATAAAGCCAATTAGAATGATTGCTCTCATTTCGGAGCTAGGATGCCCAGGACCAGGGAAATGGCAGGGACATCCGTTTCATTCTGTCTTCACAGGCACTCTGCATTCCAGCATTTATTTCATTATATTTAATACGATTTTACCAGCGGCACTCCAACTCTGAGAAAAGAGCCCGGCAACTTCAAAGCCTGTTTTTGTCTTGGTTCCTTAGCACCCGCTCTTCTCTGCTCCTGATGTCTCCACCCTGCTCACTAACTGTTCAGAGCCGCCCACAAGCCCACACTTCCGTGGGCATCATCTCCTGAAGCATCCTGGGGGTGGTGCACGCTAACATGGAAACTGCTTTTAAAATTATCCCGGTTCATCCCGTTCAGAACAGTCACTGGGCCTGTCGGCATAAGCACAGCCAGCCTCCTGGCTAATGGGGATGTGGCTTCGCAGCAGCATCCTAACAACCTGGGGCTACTGGCCGAGTGACCCTGCTCTGAAGCAGACATGAGCAGAAACAAACTTCCTTCCACGTGAAAAATGACCCACAAGAAAATATCTCAGGGTTTCTCTGCACATCTAGCCCCTACCCCCATCCATTAAGCATGGTCTGTAGAGATTCACCCCAGCTACAGCCCCACACTACACCCTGTTTAGGAGGGGATGGGCATCACCCAGGGCTGACCAGGTGCTTCTGGGTGCCTCCATGACGGCTGTCCACTCCTGGGAGCTGTTGGCTTTTTGTGGCAGCTGCTGAGTAAACTCTTGAATCAGGCTGGGCAATGTTTAGAACATCCTGGACACATTGTAGGTGGCCTTTGGAGCCATCTCCCGCCTCCCCAACAGTTGCTCTATGGCCAACCTTATCAGCTGGCTCTTTCCTCCCAGAAGGTATTTCCCATCCAGTTCTCAGAATCACTTGACTACACCCCCTACCCCCCACTGCCCAGACAGGTCTTCTCTGACCACTCTGCTCTTTGTAGAGTTGTCTTGGCTCTGAGAGGTCCCCTGTGGCCCCAAGTTCCACTTGGCATGAGGCTTCTTAGATGTTGCTGGTGGGCAAGAACCATGACCACTCTCAAGGCAATATCCGCCTGGCTACCTCACGCAAGCACGGCTGTCCTGTTGAGTCCTGCTCAAGTCCTCCACCCGATGGCCCCCACACTTGCCTTTCCTGCTCTCTGGACACACAGTGTTACAGACTCAATCATCATGGCAAGGCATGCGGTTGCCATGGCTACATCTCACAGCGTCCTGTGCATTAGCAGGCTTGTTGCCTGCTCTGATGACAGAAGGCTGTGCTATGGTTTACATGAACCAGATGTACATGTGTGTCCAGCTCCTGACACAGGTCACTCTCAGGAACCTGGCAGTCTGACAGAATGTGGGCATTTCCACCCTCACAAAGATTTCTCTCTGATTCCTTTGGTGTCAATTTCATGCCCTACCAATGACCAGCCAATCACAGTCCAGCTCAAGGGTCCTGCCTGGCCAGGGAAGTCCTCTCCTGAAGGGACATTTGCTCCAGGAGCTCCCTGTCTGCTGGCTGCTGTACACTGCAGATTGGAGTAGTAACCACACAGCTACCTTCCTTTGTATGTTGTTCTGCTCTGTTGTAATATACACTTGGTTCCTGAAAAACTGACACATGGAAGTCTCCAGCATCTGGCCATTCTGGGCAAAACTACAGGATATCTGCAGCTCTGGGCCTACAGGACACATTCCTACGGGTAGAATGGCTGTCCAGAGGCAGCCACACATATCCCCTGAAACAGGATTTCTGTCACAGGTTCCGAGCAACAGATATTGCCATGTTGTTCCTATCCTTGCTGAAAGCTGTGGTCTTTCTCGGCTTCTCACACACTCATTGGTGACTCTTGTACCTTCCTTTGCAAAGAAAACACATGTCTTTTGCCCTTGTTTCTATGGTTGCAATGGGCGCTCTACATGTTGTATGTCAAAACGTGTGCCAAAAATGTTTTTCCAGTCTGTGGTTTGCCTACTCACATTTCCAGGGTTCTTTTAAGACAATGAAGTATAACTTTTCAACATTTTTCTTCAATGACTATATGCAACCACTCCAGCACTGTCTTGTCTGTAAGAGATGGCTTTGGTTCCCCCTCATCTGACCAGCGCTGTGGATGGGCGCCCATGAGGAGCAGAGTAGGGGGAGGCTTGCTCCTGAACTCTGCTCTTCCACTGATGTGTTTTTTCCAGCTTAGATCACTATCAGACTTCAGCTTTAAGGTGAGTTCTAAAATCACCACATCCTCTAACTCTGTTCCTTTTTTAAAGATCCTTGGTATTTTCACACACAATTCAAGTTTCTCTAACAAAGGCCTTTGGGAGTTCGATACTAAGTGCCTTGAATCTGTAGATAAAACTGGGCAAGCCAGATGCAATGTTGAATCTTTCTGATCCACGAACATGGTCTGTCTCTCTATTTATAATCTTTGAAGTTCCTTCCTGCCACACTGCACAGCTTTTGGAACACACATCTTAGGTATCCTTTAACAGATTTACTACGAGGCTTTTGAGAGGCTTTGAAGCAATAGCTAACACTCCCAAAATTTTATTGTGTAATGGCTTGTTAACAGTTTGTAAAACATTTGCCTGGAGAGATGGTTCAGTGGTTAAGAGCACTGGTTGCTTTTCCAGGGGACAGGGGTTCAATTCTTAGCACCTACATGATTACTAACAACCAGGTGTAACTCCAGTTTTGGGATCCGATCCCCTCTTCCGGTCTCCTCCAGCATTGCACATATACAGCACACAGACAGGCATATACAAGCAAAACATGTATACATATAAAATAAAAAAATAAATCCTAAAAAATGTGATGTCAACCCTGCATCCTAAAACAACACGTTCATTTTAATAATTGCTTTTTAGATTCCTTCTGTTCCCTCCCCTTCCCTCCTTCCTTTCTCTCTCCTGTGCGGTTAAGGGTCAGGGGAATATGGGAACAGGGTCTCATGTAGCCTATGTTGGTCTTGAACTACACACAGAGTTGAAAATGATCTTGAAGCCGGGCGGTGGTGGCGCACGCCTTTAATCCCAGCACTTGGGAGGCAGAGGCAGGCGGATCTTTGTGAGTTCGAGGCCAGCCTGGTCTACAAAGTGAGTCTAGGACAGCCAAGGATACACAGAGAAACCCTGTCTCGAAAAACCAAAAAAAAAGAAAATGATCTTGAAGTCTTGATTCACACACCTTCTGAGTGCTGGGATTAAAGGTGTGCACTACCATGCTCAGCTTTCACTAGGCTTTCTAAATGCACAATCATGTCTGTGGATTACAACTTAGTCTCTTCTTTTCCAAACTTGATGCCCCATATACTCTGGAAGAGTGGTCATGAGAGCAGGCACCCCGCCATCTCTGACCTCTTACATACATATATGCTCTTACACCATTTTGTTTGTCAAGACAGGGTTTCTGTGTGTGGCCCCAGCTCTCACTGAACTCACTATGTAGACCACCGGCCACTGCCTCCCAAGTGCTGGGATTAAAGGCATGCACCATAGCTTTTTTTTTTTTTTTAAAGACAGGGTCTCTGTATATAGGCTTTAGTCTCCTAGGTGTTCAGGTTACAGTCAAGCTTCAATTGTGTACTGAAAAAAAATGTAACTGTTATGATGATAAAATGACTCTTTGTCTCTATTTTGTTACTGTACCAAATGACATGAACTGATTTTCAAAGGTTAACCAGCCTTGCATCCCCAAGATGAACCAGTGCCTTTTTATTCAAGGCTTCACTGGCCAATCTTTTAAGGTCCCTGTGTCTTTGTGAGGGCCCTGGGCTCTGACCAGCATGTCTTCATTAGGTCTGGGGTCATCACTGTGCTGGGTCACCTGGATGTACAAGGAGGCACTTGGGGAACATTCCTCTGCAGCATCCATGTAGGACTGCTGTTATTTCCTCCTGAAATGTCTGACAGAGTTCACTGGTAAAGCCAGCTGGGGTAAGGATTCTTTCTGGAATAGTTTTTCTTCTTTCGATTTCTAATTCAATTCCTTTAACAGACACAAAACTATCCAGGTTTCCTGTTTCCTTTGTCTTGGTTTTGGTGGCTGCATTTGTCAAAGACTCTGTCTGTCTCATCTGAGATGTCAAAGCTGCAGGCCTGAAGCTTCTGTGATATCCCATGTGACTCTGCAGCAGCATCTCAGATACACGTGCTGACCTTGGGGGATGCTTTCTCAGGAAGTCTTCACTCACGTGCTGCCTGCTGCTCAATTCTGACCTGGAAGCATTTGACCCTGCAGGTTTCTGTCTTCGCCTTAGAAGCTGCAGATTCCTGTGTGAGAGTGAGGGACATCAGGGGGCCCTGTCTGTAGGTGCCGTAGCTAGGGACGAGCACACGGAGCTGGAGGGTGAGGGGCACACACGTGGGCAGTGGTCCAGGCTGTGTCTACTAACAAGTAGGAAGCTGAATCTCAATGGGTAGTGTAAGGGCCTCGTAGCCTGTGGGTTGGGGTCACCTCAGCACAAGACGCCAATCCTTACATCACTGCAGATTCTGAGCCTTGATCTCTCATCCCTCCTTCCAGAAAAAATGATGCGAAACACCCCATTCAGGCATAGCAACCACTCTCATTGCACAGAGAACTGACTGTTTAGCTTATATTTCGTTCCATGAAAATCTAGAGTCCTAAATTGTCTGTTGTTGTTGTTGTTTTGAAACAGGGTCCCACTGTGTAGCTCCTGCTGTGCCGGAACTATCTATAGAGCAGGCTAGGCACAAGCTTAGATGTCCAGCTGCTTCTGCCTCCTCATGGTGTATGCTAGGGTTAACAGTATACACCATCAGGCCTGGCTCAGTAGTAAATTCTTAACTTCTAAAATATGAAGCAAACATAAAGAAAACAGTATCAGAACTAGCACATTATGTACATATTTGGAAATGTCACCATGAGACCCATTATATTATACAATAAATATATGCTAATTTTAAAATTAAATACCAAGAAAACTGGCAGCACAAGCTGTTAAAGAACAGCACAGAGACAGGAATGGTGTGGTGACTTGTGCCAGCTAAGGACACACTGCAGAGATGCAGCCTAGAAGCAAAGTCAGGGGTAAGGACAACCTTGTCCCTGACCTGACAACTCCTTTTACTTGCTATTTAACAGAGTTACACGTTCTCTGTCTCTTCTCTACCCTCATGGGCCCACAACCCCTCTGCAGACGAAGCTCACAGCAGGGCAGGCTCTCCAGGAAGAGAGGAGGGTGTAGCACACCAAGGAGGGACTGCCACCCACACACGCTCCCCCAAATGGAGGAGGCTGGAGGAAGTAGGTATAGGAAGAGGCAGATTCTCAGCTTTTCTACACTCTAGGGGTCAACGTGAAAAGCAAGTGGTCTCCCCTTGGGTAATGAGCAGGCTTGAGAGTTCCCAGCAACAAAGATGCTGGCTTGATTCCCAGAATTTGCAGTGGAGACTGCTAGCCTGTCATTCAGCACACTTCATCGGGATGGGATAACCAAGGACAGAGCCAGTTCCAGAGTTTGCATGGAAAATCCATCTCTGTCTGATGCCGGGGCTCTGCCCAGTAGCCCTACACAAGGGGCTGGGGTTGCACTGAGAGGCACACAAAGCATGGCTGGATGAGGGGCATATAACCTCCCTGCAGACACACACGCTATCCAACAACAAAATCAAGAAGCATAAAAGAATTTTTAAAAAGCATCACTAAAGGTAATCTACTGCCTTAAATGCTGGCTTGACACCCACGTCGCTACTGTTTCCTGAAGTAGGAGAGCCTCGGCTTCAATGTGCTGAAACTGATGCAATAAGGAAAACATCATAGTCTGGTGGGAAGGAGGCTGGAGATCTTCCTGGAATGAGGGAGCCACGTGAGACTGCACTACTTCTGCTGTGAGAAAAAGGAGGCAGTGGCTCCATCCTTACCCCCGGAGCCCTCTGAAGCTCCCCACTGGCCACAGTTCCTTTCTCCAAGCCTGAGAAGCACGTGAACACGTGGGAATCTAGGACTCTAAGAGTAGGCTGCCTCACGTGTGGTAGAGAAGGGCACGCAGCACTGTAACTTTCCACTGGGTACTGATCCTCACAGGAGCATACACACACACACACACACACACACACACACACACACACACACACACA